>JAKSZP010015520.1:0-12276 GCA_022478985.1 Massospora cicadina | reverse complement strand
TCACTCCCCAATTGCTCCCAATCATTAAGGATCCTGGTATTTGGTGTAGTGATATGGACTATTCATAATTCATATCTTCGCGCCACTTTTGACACCACTATGTGGATGTTGCCCCGTATGATCACTCACTTTCAGGTTCATTTCAAGATGTCTTTGAGAGTATTTACCATGTCGTTATGGGCCAATAGGTCAGTTCAAGTGGGCACCTGGCTCTGGCAAAGATTTCCCCTACCCTTTCTTTTTACCTCCACTTACCCCTGCCTTCGCCTCAAGCTCTTAGGAGCTCAGGCGTGATTAAATAAAGATCGGTGTATCCCCCATTTAGGTTGAAGCCTCCTAGTGCTAAAAAAATATGATAGAAAAAATCATAATACAGCCCCTAGGTTAACAGCCTAGGAAGATATATAAGATGGTGAGTAGGCTTTGTGGAAACTTTTGTCCAGCTCCCGCTTTAGCTGGCAGACCATGGCGGATAGCATCGGGGTAGGAGCATCAGTGACATGGGGCATAAGGAGGTATAGTTGGGGGTTTTCTTTGTTAATGAGGCCATCGGTGTCCATCGCCTCAATGTATTAAGCAAGTTAATGCTCAGAAAAAATGATGAGAGCCAGCACACAAGTAAATGACCTGATGCGCTGGCAGGTTTTGGGATATTTGGGGTCGAAAATAGAAGTTTTGCTTCATTGATGCAAGTGCAGCTCACACCAAAAGCAAGCTCCACAATTTTGTACTTTGCATCTTCCTCAAAATCATGAGGAAAATTGAGGATAAGAATACCCTCAACAAGGGGCTCCATTGCCCCATGGAGTTGCTGGCAGAGGAGGGTGTTGGACGGGGCAGATGCAGCAGCAACTGCCATTTTGTTAATATTTTAAAATAGGAAACCCATTTTTTGGACAAAAATGGTGGGAACGCAATTTGTGAGGGTCAACGAAGAACTCCTCCAAAGCAAAATCAGGTATCACATGGCATAGCCGTTCATCCTCATCAATCCATTCAAGAGCCTTGAATAGATTGGATTCAGGCAGCGCTGGGCCAGCCACAGGAATTGGGGCTGTGGCTGGAGCTGATTGGCCATGTGCTGTCAACCATGGCAGCTCAGCTGAAATTGGTTCAGCCTTTGACTCAGAATTATGTAATTTGGTCAAATTTTCAAAATTTTTAAAATTTCATAAATTTGATTGGCCACCACTTTGTAAGCAGTGCAGAATTCTCTGACGTTGGGGGCAGGAGGATTGAGCCACATTCAAAAAATTGGGGCGAGGCAGCCTTTGGGGCAGCACCTGAGCACTGAGTGCAGATGTAGTGAAGCAGCAACTGTGGGGCACTTGCGCTTTGAGTGGTCAAGCTCAAAGCATAAGGGGCAAATGGTGCGGCAGTTTTTAACGTGCAACCATAATGGGTGATCAGGGGTGGATCTGATCATGGTGCAAGGGGAATCACGAGGTGAGAGTCATGATAAAATGGGCAGATTTTTGCAAAGGTGTGAGGCCCTGCCAACCGATCTGCCCATTAGGAACCACAAACTGCAACACGGGGTATGCGCCATAAATGGCTAAACCCTCTGTAAGCTCATGGCGGAGGTGTTTGGGGGAAAGGAAAGAGGCAACCCAGTGAACTGGACCACTAAAGTGGCCTCATCTGGTAGCTGGGTGCAAATGGTGGGCAAAGGAATTTTTTTAAAAAATTAATTGCAGCTTGGCTGATGCTGCTGCATTGGCTTCAGAGTGGAAGTTGAGGTCAAAGTCCCCCTTAAAGGGGCAGAAGTTGATATAGCTGGCAGGTTTGAAAACTGCACGTCCATCTCAATGTTGGCTGTGCTTGCATATGGGAAGAGATTCCCATATTTGATCTGGAGACCAAAATGCAAATTGCTCTGTGGGAGCACCAAAGGCTTTGGAGCACCGCCTGAGATATGGCAAGGTGGTGGGCCAAGTCCTGAAAGGGACATAACGCCCAATAGCATTGGGAGGGCTAGCAGAGACAGCCTGGGCGCGCTTCAGCAGTGGCCAAAAGACACCATATGGCGGCGGACCACCACCCCAAGCTGGGGCAGCAGGCGTCAATTGCATCAACATTGGTAAATTTTGGCTTTATTGAGCGGTTATTTTTTGTTTTTTATAAAAAATACGAATTTGGCTTTTATTTGGGTATTGAAGTGAAAGAAAGATCCTCTATATGACTACATTCTCCAGCTTAAGATTAACTATGCTCTAATTTATTAATTATTGGTTCATATATTTAATTTAGCTTTTCAATTAAGCTTTGAGATGACATTTTTAATTATGCATTCTTTTTGGTAATAAATGACCAAATGGTTAATCATTATTAACAGAGAATCGTATTTGATGATAGTTATGATTACCTTGGGTTGGGACCATCTAGTACTAAAAAAAAATGATAGTTATGATTACTATTTTTCTTGGGAGATTGTTGCCAACAACATGAATATGAGTTATTCAGCTTAAAATGAGCAATTACTTAAAGAAAATCGGCAGGTTTAGTAGCTGAACTTTTTGCTGATTCAAATGGCAGTTAGAAAAAGCTATTACTGTGAAAATCAGCTGGAGCATTTACCAAGTTTGACCAATATCTCTTTTCATCAGCTAGGGTGCTGAGACCTTCTTGGATACCACAATAAACCTTAGCACATATATCCTCAATTACTATTGCCTATAAATATTCCTTGATTTTAAAAAAACAAAGACTTAGAACTGAGAGTACTTTATTGTTATCAATTGTTGATTGTTTAATTCAGGGTGAAGTTGTAAATAAAGACTTCATGTATAAGTGTCAATTCCAAAGTGAGGCTGAAGTCACTTATCTCATTCTTATCTTCCAGAGTAGGGCCAAATCTACCCATTAATCTAAGATTGACTAAGCTAGTTATCTTCATCCAATTAGCAAGTCCATATTTTTTTCTAAAGTCAGCAGTATATAGAACTTGTGCACAAGTAAAAACCTAGCAGTTTTTACAGATCTTGAATACCCACTTCCAGATATAGTAGAATCTATCTGTAAAATTTAGAACTGCCTAGATTCTATTCTCCAGATGCCTTATGTTTGCCGCCATTAATTGATGCCAAAATAAGCCTAATGACAAGGTGGACCACTAAGTTAATCCGTTAAGCTGGATAATACCAACAGTACTTAAATCTCTTAATTTAGGGAAATCTTGAATGTGGATAAAGAATGACAGGTTAGTGAGGATGTGAACCCCCAAACTAAACTTTTAATATATTTAACATGATAAAAGTGGCAACTTTTCTTTCAGCTCAATCTCACCTCAAGTGATTTCTAAAATGAAACAAGAAAGTTTATTTTAACTACCGCTGTTGGGCCATGTCTGCTTCCTGCTTGATGTCAACGGATCTGCTGCCTGCCGCCCCAGTGTGGGGCAGTGGTGCTCCTCCCTCTAGCATTTTCCACCCTGCGGGGAAACGCATGCAAATAGGCTCAAATAGCCTACCAAACTCCTCTGGATGATTTGTCCCCCATGGGACTTAGGCTCCAACTAGCGTGCATCCACTCGTCTCACCCCACCCTCTCACCCTTCCTTGGTCCAACATTTTCTTTTGCCTCCATGTTGAGTACAGGTGGTTATTCCTGTATGATGACAAAACAACCATTGAAATTGCTACTGCTGCCTTTGCGCTGGTGGGTTTTATTGATTTCCGCCCATTTAAGGGCTATTTTGACATAGGCTTCCAGACGGAGGAGTATGCTTCACCAGCAGCTTTGACTCTACTTAACTACAAAAACTTCTATCACTACTAACCATACTCACCTCTTATCTGACACCACACTGGTGGTAACATTTGCATCCCTCCCTTCCCATCTTCCCCCCAATCTTTTTACTATTAGCTGATGATGGGGCTTATGGCTAATGGAACTCAGCCCAACCTCATCTTCGCTGTTCCCTCTGGTGCAGAGCACCATGCTGCCCCTTGCGCAACTGCACCAAAATCCCACACCATCCTGCCATAGCCCACCAGAACCCCTCATGTTCATATTGCTGCAGCACCTGAGCATTTCTTTTAGGCTCATGTTATTTATTTTCGCCAAAATTGTCCCCTCAGCTTTGGGCTTGACATTCAAAAAAAATTCTGACACTGTGCCACGTCCACTGATGCGGCTTAGAAGCCCTATTCAGCCAATTCTGAATAGGGTAGTCTGCTTCCCCATCCCACTCAACAATCCGGTTTGATGGGCTTGAGTGGGAAGTCAGCCCCCACTAAATCAACTACCTAAATTACCCCACCCAACTCTACCTCAGCCAATCAGAGTCAGTCTTGGACCACCCTTTATACCCAAGCAGCCCATTCAACTCCTACCCACCTGAATTCATCCACTATTCTTGTAAACCAAAATCCATGGGAACTATTGGCCAAGATTGATGAATCAGGTAAAATTATCATGAGTGAGGACTCCGGTCAAACTCTCAGCTAATTTAATTATGGTCAGGCCAAATTTTTCATTTCTGATTTTGATGATACCCCATCCCACAAACATTCAACTCTTAAACCCAATGCCGCCCCCTACCGAATTGATCACCAGATCGCCTTTGCAGCGGTGGCCTCACCCATTGCCCAGACCTACACAAAGCAGTGGCCAATCAGTGGCCTAATACCAACTTGGGCTGCCCACACTCTACTTCCCCCCTGATTTTCCTGAATCAGCATGCAGTAATATCTCAAAATTGTTTGACAATGCCAAAGCCAATGGCATTCATATTTGTTGGACATTTGCCTTCTCAGTTGAAAAAGAAGGATGTTTTAGGTTGAATCAGCTGAAAAAGGGAATTGTCGGCCATGTGCAATTATCCAAGGATTTTAAAAAGTAAATCCCACAATAATAAACCAATTTTACTCACAATTTCACCTAAAAGTCCCTGGCTGACTCTCAGTGGAACCAAGTTAATTTGAGTAACACGAGTTTGAAATCTCTATGGGCACCAAACAAAAAATTGAATGGTCAGAGTAATCTGACCACATGACAGACTTTGGGGCTACTAATGTAAAGCACTCCCCCACTCACCCCCAAGTCCTTCAACCCGCCTGCGCTGGGACCCCCCCATTTATAGGGCTGGCGAGGGTCCCCCAAGGTGAAGAAAATTTCGTGAATGGGGATTGGCTGAACTTCAATTGATCATTACCTCACGGTATATTCGAGCCAATCATAATCCATTTTTTTGTTCCATTACTGTAAACTGAATATCTCAAGTTCCCATATGCTATTCTCCAATAAAACCTAATTTGGAACCAAGCTAAACTTTTCCAAACATATCCTTGAATTCCCCTCAACCCTCTAAATACTTTAAATACTGACTGGTCAAGTCTTGAGGGGTATTTTTTTCCATTTTTTCCGTTTTACTACAAAAATACTTTAAAAATCAACGTTTTTATTAGTTTATATTTATTAAAATTAGTATTTCTTTTTGGAATCCAGCGGCGTTAGCACCAGCAAGCACCAACTAGTTGGATTCCTACAAAAAATGGTGCTCACTACAGGGGATCACTGTACACCAAGAATAGTTGCTTTTGAAAAGCAACTAGCTAGCGCTTTGTCCCGCCTTGAGGAGCTTGAACAGCGCCCTTTCAAACTCCCCATTAAGGACAAATACAACCCTGGTAAAGGAAGTATCAGTACCTTTTTGTATGTCTCTGAAGCTGCAATGGATGTCACAACTGATAAGCAAAAATTTTGTCATATCCTTCCTTGTTTAAGTCGCTTAGCCCAAGAGATGATAGTACCTAACCTGAACCCTGGGTACACCTGGTCAGAGATGAGAGAGGCTTTTCAAGCCGAATTTGGATTAAAGCAAAGTTTACACTGGAAAAACAGGCCTTTATGCGCCTTAGCATGTATAAAGGTGAATCAACCATTTCCTTTGCTGAACGCTTTTACCTCGCTGCACAAAGGTTAAAAACCTCTAACATGCTCATCCTTGATGATGCTTTCGCTGCCCTGTTAACTGGGTTAGATTTTCAGCCCTCTCTAGCCTGACATATCATCTCAGTGAAACGCTACTTTATTAATATCCGCGACATTAAAGAGACCTTGTTAGATGTGGCTGGACTCCATATATGTGCCATATCACAAGAAGCTGAAGTGAAAAACTTGAATCTAATCAAATAGTAGCATATGCCTGTTAATAATCTGGAGTGCATTCACCTGTGCATATCCTCCCTACAAAAACTGCTCCCTCTACTTGACTTAAAAAGGTTATTACTCCTTCTTATAAATCAAAGCCCTATAAGGTAGTAACAACCATCTGTTTGCATAAGCTCACTAAAGCTGCTGTGCATACCCCTTCAGCTAAGCTGGTAAAAGCGTGCCCTAAGGCTATCCAATATCCTGTGGACATCTCTACTACCTCCATCGTGGCCTTTCCAGTTGTTGAGAATACCCTTTGGGGAAGAATCTGAGGGGGTTTATGATGATGTTGGTTACTATATATTGGGAGCCCCCACAGAGGTAGAGGTTCCTGATCATTTAAACACTGGAGGAGTGGATGAGACCACCATACCTGAGGAAACATACCTCAGTCGAATTCAAGATTGTCTAAAAGTGATTGACACTGCCAGAGATGGTGAGCAATTCTTAGCTGGCTTGATTCGACCTATTCAGCATGTTCATCCCATAAGATCCATCATGAATAACTACCCTAAGACTGCTAAAAAACTCACCTCCACCTTACATCTCAATGAGGTCTTAGCTTTGTCACCTAACTTTGGAAGAACGCTCACAAAACTTGTAGTGGTCATTCAAAAAGTCCAAATACTGGCCATATTAAACACTGGCTCCCCAGTCAACGTAATCTCCTCAAAGCTTATCATGAATATAAAGCTAGCGCCTGACTTGGAGTACACGCAAGAATTTGGAACTTCTGGTCACAATAATACCCGGGCTAAAGGAGCTTGTTCTTCCCTTCCCATTCGAGTTGGAAATCTTATTTTATCAGCACCTGCTGTGGCTTTAGATAACAACGCGTATGATATGCTCATTAGCACAGAATTTATGATTGAGTATGAGGGAATAATTAACCTAATGCAAAGTTAACTCTTGTTACTCAACTATGAAGTTCCGTTAGTCCTATATAATAAAGAGCCCAGTAAGCACGGATACTCTTGCATTGATGATTACCCCTTCTCAGCAATGCCTTTGTCTTATTCCACTTCTGGTTGACACAAAGAAATTGCCCAATTCAGTGGATGCTAAGGAAGTTATCCCGTTATATGCTGCAGATGAGGTCATGATTAAGCCTGGTGAACAGCGAGTGGTTGACATGAAAGTCACGCTTCAAATCCCACGCCACTGTTTGTTGCACCTCGTTAGTATTAAGGGCGCTAGTCCCTTAGAACCTAGAGTATTTCCTAGCATTCTTGACCCAGCCTACCAGAGGCCCATTACGTTTTTGTTGGGAAACCTAACCTCTAAGAATATAGTTGTAGAAGACACCAGGAGATTGGAAGAGTTTTGTTGGTCTAGTGGAGGACGTTGAACAAATTCACTCCATCAGTTCCATTCTAGACATGGGCCTGCCAACAGATAACCTGGTGTGTACCTTGCCCAATGTCCATATCTCCGATGAGCTAACCCCAGATGAGTTGGAAAAAGTTCATAATCTTCTTGATGACTAAAGCGATATATTATCTAGATCTGATAATGATTATGGTCACATGAAGGGCTGGTGCCACTCCATAGATGTGGGTGATGCCCGCCCTATTCGATCTAAACCCTACCATAAGTCAAAGGCGGAGGCAGAGCAAATGAGTACGAAACTCAAGCAATTGCTAGATGCGGGGTTGTTAGTTCCTTCTCAAAGCCCTTGGTCTTCTCCTCTAATGTTTATTAAGAAAAACGAGGGACATCGGATAGTCATGGATTACTTTGAGTTAAATAAACTCCAGAAAAAGGATAGCTTTCCTATCCCCCATATTGATGCCGCCCTGGCCCAACTCTCAGGCCCTAAATTATTTTCTGCCATGGACTTAGCTAGCGGCTATTAGCAAATGGATATCTCTCCTTAGGACCAGGAGAAATGTGCTCTCATTTGTAGTAAGGGTTTCTTCCAATAAACCCAATTACCTCAAGGGTTGTGCAATGCACCTGCAACTTTCCAGCGTGCAATGTCCCATATCATTCAGGACTTGAAGTTAAGTTGCGTCATCATCTACCTTGATGACATCACAGTATTTTTGAAGACTTTTAACAAACATCTTAAACACCTAAAAGAGGTGTTTCAACGGCTATGCACGTGTAATATTAAGTTAAAGTCCACAAAGTGTACTTTCTTTCAAAAAGAAACTGGTTTCCATGGCCATTCCATTTCCCAAAAAGGAATTTAACCAATGCAAGATAAGGTTGAAGCGATCACAAAAATGCCTCCCTGTAGAAAATTAAAGGGATATTCAACTATTTCTAGGCATGATGGGATATAACCATCAGTTCATCCCTCAGTTTGCCCAACTCAGTGAGCCTCTTGTTCGACTATTGACTAAGAACAAACCTTTTCAGTGAGGTGAGGAACAGAAGGCTGCTTTTAAGACGCTGAAGCAACTGATTAAACAACATTCGATCTTACGCCATTAAGATTATAATAAACTCTTCTTTTTATTCACTGATGCCTCGGACTATGCCGTTGGGACCATCATATCCCAATTGGATGAAAACGGTGTAGATCAGCATGTATCCTACTTTAGTAAGATGCTGTCTAAGGCTGTACGTAACTACAATGTAACAGAAAAAGAGTGCCTCGTTGTTTTGTTAGCTATAAAGCACTACCGCCCTTTTCTATATGGAACTACCTTCACTGTGGTTACTGACCACGCATCTATATAATGGTTACAGAATATGAAAGACCCTACAGGCCGGTTAGCTCACTGGTCCCTAAAGCTCCAGCCTTATGACATGAAGATCGAACACCATGCTGGAACCCATAACATGAATGTTGATGGGTTGACTCAGCTATCAGTCCTTCACTTGGATAATAGTGAAGCGGAAAGGCTACATGATCTTTTGATGACCCCCAATGACTGGGAAGATGAGGATGAGCATGTACAGAAAATGTTAGCCCGCCACTCCTGTAACAAGAAAAGTGGAGAATGGAAAGTGGTATAATCAGGTGGGAAAAAAGGCTGCCTTACCTTCAGCCTTCAGAACGTGTACCTTAAATCCTAGAAGCCCACTCCACTCCAGGTTATGCGAGGGGCCAAGAAGATTTATGAGTGGATTAAGGATCGGTTTTATTGGGATTGAATGATGGAAGCTATTGTTGATGTCTTGGAAGCCCGCCTTATTTGCAAAAAGCAATACAGATTCAAAACTAGATATCAATATCATCCAACTACCTCACAACAACCTTTCCACACCATTAGCCTGTATGTAATAGGTCCTCTACCTCAGACAACTAGGGGCAACTTATTTATCATGGTAGCCATTGACCATTTCAATAATTGGGTGGAAGCTGTAGCTCTTCCTGCTCAAACAGCTAAGGCCACAGCCACCTATTTACATCAGAATATTTTCTTTTAACATGGCTGTCCTCAAGTATTACTCTTTGATAATAGAAAAACTTCACCTCCAGAGTAGTAAAAATCTTGGTCACCTCCACGGGGCTCAACAGCTTTTCTCTGATCCATACAATTATCGACTAATGGGACTGTGGAGAGAGCTAATGGAACCTTGGTATCCATATTACGCAAAATGGCCTTTTCTGATCCTCTTCACTTGGACCAATTCTTACACAGTGCCCTTTTTGGCTTATTGGATCAGTTATCATCGGATCATAAAAATGCCCCTTCCATGTATTGTATGGGCGGGAATCAAAATACCTGTTCTGTTAGTTAAAGATGTATTCTCCTCTAGAGTTGAGGAACCTTAAAAAGTCATTCTCAGATTAGCTCAGCGCATCATCTAACTCCAATCTGAGGCTATGACTAACTTAGCAAGATGGTGACTTTGGAAGGGCAGGCTGCCAATGATCTTCTAACCTCCCTGCCTACATTCCAAGTGGCTGATATGGTATTATACTACCATAACCGCATAACCCCTAGAAGTGGTAAGCTTGGATCAACATGGGAGGGTCCCTTCACTAACACTTACAATAGAGGAAATGAGTACTCCATCAAATCTTTAGCTACAGATATAACTATCAACCATGTACATGGCCGTTTCCTTAGACTTTATTCTCCCTAACTTTTTCAAGGGGGTGATGTCAGACATTTGCCTTCTCAGTTAAAAAAGAAGGATGTTTTAGGTTGAATCCAGCTGAAAAAGGGATTTTCGGCCAATTGCTATTATCCAAGGATTTAAAGAGTGAATCCCATAATAATAAAACCAATGCTATTGACAATCTTAGCCAAATGTCCCTGGCCAACTCTCAGTGGAACCAGTTAATTTGGGTAACCCGATTTTGAAATCTCTATGGGCATCAAACAAAAAATTGAATGGTCAGAGTAATCTGACCACATGACGGACTGCAGGGCTACTAATGGAAAGCACTCCCCCACTCACCTCCAAGTCCTTCAACCCACCTGCGCTGGGACCCCCCCATTTATAGGGCTGGCAAGGGTCCCCCAAGGTGAAGAAAATTTCGTGAATGGGGATTGGCTGAACTTCATATGATCATTACCTCTCGGGTATGTTCTAGCCAATCATAATCAATTCTTTCATTCCATTACTGTAAACTAAATATCTCAAGTTCCCATATGCTATTCCCCAATATTACCTAATTTGGAACTAAGCTACACTTTTCCAAACATATTCTTTAATTTCCTCAACCCTCTAAATACTTCAAATACTGACCAGTCAAGTCTTGAGGGGTATCGTTTTTCCCTTTTTTCCGTTTTACTGATAATTTTTAAAAAATCCACGTTTTTTATTAGTTTACAGTTATTAAAATTAGTATTTCTTTTGTGGGATCCAGTGGAATTAGCACCAGAGAGCGCCAACCAGCTGGATTCCTACAATATTGCTAAGCTAGCAGAATTTAAACCATTTGCTAAAATCACCCACCAAAGTATCTCCAATTTATCACTAGTGCCTAACTCAGAGTAGCCCCTGTGGTGAGCACCACTTAGTGAAGTTTGTTGAAGCAGTCTACTTTGCTGATCTTGATGAAGAGGAGGAGAAAAATTACTATACCACAATCCACCCACACTACGCTGACGCCTCAACGGCCTGGCTATCCGGTTTACTCCATTTCTTCAATCAAAAATGACATTTTTATGGTGGATAAGTCTACAGAAAACCTGCCTGACTCCTCTCACCCTCTGCCATTGTAGGTTAGCAGTTTCCGCCCCTACTTGATTGGGATTTTTTGTCTTTCTATTCATTCATTCAATCAGGTTCTTTTTGTTATGTTTTTGATTTTAAGTACTGTCCTTCCCTTTGGTTGATGTGCCTCAAAGTAAGTTTAAAAGTTAAAAGTTAAAAATTTTAAAATAACATGATAATAGGGGCGAAAGAGGTGATTTTTGGTATTTCTCCAGTGCTAAAAATGTGACAAGAAAAAGACAAAGCAATTGGGGAGGCATTGCCCCAAAAGCTCAAAGCGTGTTCATGCAACAAAACCTTGTTGTGTTGCGAAAATCCAGGTAAGGCATGGGGCCTAAATGGCTGAGGAGGCTCAAAATTCTGAATTGAGGTTTGTAATGGCTTGGACTAACCTTTATAAATTCTGTCTTTGGGGAACCCTCCCAGGCCATACTTCAGGTTCATCTGAGACTAAAGAATAGCTCAGGAAGGGCATAAACCTAGTGCCAAGCTGACCTCAGCCAGAAATCCCCAGGAATTTTGACTCAGGATTTTAAATCCAAATTCTGAGTTTAAATGAGATGATTAGTTCACCCCATAGCATCACAAGATCAATATATGTTTAATCAAGTCAATACTCCTTCTATACTTGCAATTAACTGGGATCTAAAGTACTTTCTGATTATAATTATATTTATATATGTATAAATAAAGTTCAGGTGTGAGCAATTTCTGAAAGCAGAACTCCTGTGAGTGTTTATCCATTTAGTTAGCAAAATGGCTGAGACTAGCTCCCAATGTAAAACAAACAATAATATGGAACATCTGATTCCAAGAGTACCATTTGTAAAGGGTCATATAGCACGTTTCCAATGAGGTTTTTACTTTCTGAAGGTTAGTGCACCTGCTGATGTATTTTCAATTATAACTATCTTTTCTTGTGGGTACTGGCTTTATTAAGTTTTATAGCACCATTATAAACTATGATTAGAATACTTTTACTGTCCTTAGTCAAAC
>JAKSZP010015519.1:0-12301 GCA_022478985.1 Massospora cicadina | reverse complement strand
ACCTTAAGTCTTCAATCATCTTAGGAAGGCTTTTATAAAGCTCAAACCAATGTAGAGCTCCGTCTTTCAAACAGAATTAGAGTTTTTTGACCACAAGGTCTGGAAAGATGGCATCCAGCTCATGCTGTACAAAGTTGACGACATTGAAAAGATGTCACGCCCCCAGAGCCTGAGGGATATTCAAGTATTCCTTGGCATGGTGGGCTATTATCATCAGTTCATCCCTCAATTTTCTGACCTTGTCGAGATTCTATTTTACCTCCTTCAGAAGAACGTGCCATTTGAGTAGCCAATGGAACAAGAACAGGCTTTTAATGCTTTGACGAATGCTCTTTGCAATAAAACTTTTTTAAATACCTGTAATTAGATCAATCCTTTTAGCTATTTACAGATACAACTGATGTCACCATTGAAACATCTTAGTCCAGCACGATGAAAATCAAGTTGACTATCCTATAGTTTATTTCAGCAAGTCCTTGAGAAAGGATGAACCGAAACATAGCATTACCAGATGGGCATGTTTGGATGTCTAACCAATGAAACACTTTCATCCCTATCTCTATCGCACCCACTTCATCATTGTCACTAATCATTACTCGCTCTAATGGCTGCAGCAAATGAAGGACCTAGATGGCCGGTTATATAGATGGGCCCTGTAAGTCCAGGAAAATATCACCTTCGCTTGGACAAGCTGGTGTTTACTTTTCCATCAAAAAGGGTCTGAGAATGCCAGCTTCCCTTCTTATCTCCCAAGGTGACCTCACCCATTTAGTGGACGAGTGGTGGGTAACAGCTTAGCCTTTAAAGACCCCGCCACCTACCCCAGTATAAACTTCAGCTAAAATGGTACTGTGAATCAAGGGACTTTGTATTAAGCTATTGGAGAGTCGACATCCCCATGGGGTGAAAGGTTTTAATGAAGTTGATTTCAATGAGACTTCGGCATCCCAGCCCAAGAGCCACAAGTTATTGGCAAAAAGTCTAACGGATTTGTGCTTTTGGCAAATCAAACATCTAGCGTTGAATCTTCAGCAAAGCACGCTGATGGCATTGGACCATTGAAAAATGTTGCCGCCATTGCAAAGCCCTCCCCAAAAGCATCAAATATTTATATGACATCTCTTACTTGGCCAAACAGACGCTGGAGCGACCAGGTGAGGGCGGGTTGAGTCCCCAAACTCATTCATAACCTCTTGGGACCGCCCCTACGAGAGTGGCCTTGAAAGTTCTCAATGCCCATCAGGAAAGATGCTGTTGCTCTAATCATTGGAAACTGCAAAAAAGCCACGATCTGGGCGTCAATGGACAAGCTGATGATGGCTCATCCAGCTGCCAATACCTTTTAAGTCAGATCCAAATAAGTTCGTTTCCCCCTGCTTAAAGTTTTCTGGGTTTGTTCAAATCTCAAGGGCCTGATACTGTGCTTTTCTGAGCTATTCCCAAATCAATTGTCTATTTAATCAGTTGTCTCACACTGAGGAAATTGACAGTCAATTTTCTTAATTTTAGAATTCATTAAAATCTTCCTGCACTCATATTATTTGGATACATATGAATTTTTCTTTACAAACCCGCACAACATCTCCAATGTGTCCTCAAGGCCTCATAGTGAATGGGATATTCCAGTCAAGTTAGTAACTTTGGTCTCTACCACAGTCAATTAGGTCTATCACTGTGACAGTTGAGGTCTATCCTCAGCATCACATTGCCCTGATTTTGGTAAGACAGGGCAGGCTGTGTCTGTATATTTAGAGGAGGAGGGGCGTTGGTTCTGGCAAGGACGCCTAAGGGGCCGGAGCTTGGAGTAGGCCAAGGAGCAAGATGGGCGTCCAAGTCGGAACAAAATGGAAAGCGAGTAAGATGGGTAGTTTTGAGATTTGATTTGGATTCGAATTGAGAATGGAATGAAATGGGTGCTTGGGAGTTTCGCAGTTCGATTGGGATTCAAAATGGAACTGGTGTGGAACTGTTGAGGATCGGAACTGGTATAGAACCATCAAGTAAAGATTCCGCGATCCTGCTGTAAAGTTTACACCAAACATCATTCAAGTTGGCACCATAAGCTTATATTATATTTTATTTTAGCTTTTAGCATGTGTATATAGGGAAGGAACTGGGAGCTGGAGGCTTCTCAGTTCTGTTTTCTATCAACTTGGCTAAATATTAAATAAAAGAACCTAAAATGCATATATTTATAATTTGGGTTTATTTTAAAAGTATTGCCTAACTGCAGCCATGTTTGGCTTAAATCAAAAATAATTGGACTTTGAGAGTGAGCTTGGGAGGGCTATTGCCTCCCTTTATACCTTGTCTTGGAGTCAAGGCATGTTGCTGGGGTTAAGTATACTTGCAACTGTCTTCCAGGGGGTGCTTGTCCAATCTTGTAGCGCGCGCACCAGGAAAGTAGTATCAGGAGTCCTGTCAGCCCTATGGTCTTTAACATGGATCCTGTTGCCCAACTCATTCGTGGCTCATTGGAAGGAGCCAGTGCGTTACATTAAACAGAACTCATTTACTTTCCTGTCGTTGTGGTGGCAAGAAAAAGAGGTGCCAGAAGAAGTTGTGTTTCCAATGTGGTATAACCATACTGCAACACTCTTGAAAAGATATTTTCCACCGCCTTTTTGCTTCATGAATTATACCGGGTTTTGTAGTGTGTGTCCCAGGATGGTGGGAAAGTGGTAGGGCCTGGGAAGGACAAAGGAAGAATTCCCACGGTTTTAAAATTGGAAGACTTGGAACTAATCCACCAGGCATTTAGCCGGGTTCAGTTTCAGGGACATTTGACAAAGGCAGCGGGTGGAGAGGATTCGTTTGCCTTACAGTTAAGTCAGGTTCTGTTGGCACTTCCAGTAAAACAGTCAAACTGGGTGCGAGAACTTTTAGAAGAGCAGTCAGGGTTACCCGTATTGGTGGAGAAATGTCTGGATTGGATTGACCGTGAAGCATGTCCAGATGAGGCGCAGGATTCGGCCTGGGCGGCGTTACTGCAGTGTGGTCAAGGGAAGAAGTCATTGGAGGAGTATGACCAGATGTTCCGCGCATTGGCAAGAGCAGCAAAGGCACCTGAGTCTCAGCTTCCACGCATGTTTCGCCAAAACTTTCAAGCTGATTTATTATTGGCAATGGCGGCGGTGAAACCTGCAGCGACATTGGAGGAAGAGGTGGGTTTAGCCTTGCAGGTAGAGCGACAGTTGAGTTTGGTACGGTCCCATCATGAATTTGTGCGACCCCCAGGGGATTCCGAGGACAGAGTGGTGGAAGAAGGGCAGGTTCAGAGCCCATACATGGTTATAAGGGGTTTAGCTATGTGGAGGAAGGAAAGAAGAGTCAAGGAAATCCTGAGGGTATGGTTGAGGTGCGGGAGACAGGGATTCCCATCGAGATTACCGCTCAGGATCCTGAGGCTCAGAATAAGAAGGCTCCTTATAATTTTCGCAAGAAGCTGGTGAATCCGGTGCCTCAAAATAAACCGCTTACTTCATTTTATCCTTATCTGGTTTTGCCCGTCAATGTGCTTGTGGGGGATGAAGGAAGGGATTGCGGTGAAGTTCTAGCTTTGATTGACACCGGAGCTGGGGAAAACTATGTTGAGGAGAAGTGGGCAAGAAGCCATGGATTGTCATTACAGAAGGATGGATGGGTGACGTTGGCAGACGCCTCCAAAAAAACGGCGGTATGGCGAGTGCAGGCCAAGGTCCTGTTGAGGAAAGGCCCGGAGGTATTCAGGGAGGAGTTTCACGCCGTAGCTCACCTGCCACATTCAGTGGTGCTGGGGATGAGATGGTGGCACCATTTCTTCCCACAGTTTGATATGAAGAGAGAGAGGGTTCTATTGTCGCCTAGAGGTCAGGGGACGTGTGAATGGACGTTTCAGTCCTAAGATTCGTTGGTGAAGCACATGGGTGGAATCACCTCAAGTGTGTCAGTGGAAGAATTGCCAAGGGAGTATCAGGATTTTGCGGAGGTGTTTGAGCCTAAAGGTGATGCGCCTTTTTCGCCTACAGGGGATTTTGCATTTGGATTCTGGTTCAAGGAAGGCTCTGAGTTACCAAAGGGCTGTCCAGTCTATCCGTTGAATCCACGGGCCCAAGAGGCATTGGAGGTTTATGTCCATAAGATGCTGGATATGGGTTTGATTGTGCCTTCCAAGTCGCCGGTGATTTCGCCAGTCCTGTTGGTTCCCAAGTCAGGATGGGTTACGTCCTTGTGTTGATTTCCGACGCCTTAATGAGGTGGCGGAACCTGACCCCTATCCAATGCCACTCATGGAGAACATTCTGCCCATGATCTCCGGATGTGGGTGTTCACCAAATTGGATTTGGTGGACGCTTTCAATCAAATTCCTGTTCGCCCTGAGCACCAGCGGTATACAGCATTCAAATGTCATCTGGGGAAACTTCAGTACAGGGTTATGCCATTTGGGCTAAGCAATGCCCCTGCAGTTTTCCAGCGCATGATTGATCATGTATTGGGGGACTTAGTGAGTAGGTGTTGTGTTGCTTATATGGATGACATCCTGGTGTTTTCCAGATCAGCACAGGACCATGTGAGGGATGTGAGAAGTGTGTTGGAGGTGGTTAGGAACGTGGGCTTGAAGTTGAAGCTGTCCAAGTGCAAGTTCAATAAGGAATTGTTATCCTTCCTAGGGAACGTGGTTCTCCAAGAAGGATAGCAATCTGTCATGATAAGTTGCGGGTGGTGCGGGAATGGAAGGCTCCTGGGAATAGGACTGAAGTGAGAAGTTTTTTTGGGGTGGTAAATTTTGTGCAGAGGTTTTCTAGGATCTGGCCCAATGGGCTGTGCCGTTGACAAGACTGACAGGGGACGCCGTTCGTTTGGGGGAGGCTGAGGAGAGGGCATTTCAGCAAGTGAAGACGAGTCTGCTGACAGCCCCAGTTCTGGCACACCTGACCCAAACAAACCATTCGTGGTAGAGACTGACGCGTCAAATTTTGCACATGGAGCCATGTTGTTGCAGGAGGGTAAGGATGGGGTTGAACATCCTGTATGTTACTTCAGTCGGAAGATGGCACCAGCTGAAACCAACTATCCATTTTATAATAAGGAACTTTTGGCAATAGTTGCAGCTTTAGGAGAGTGGCAACACCACCTATTGTATGCCAGGCACCCGGTTGTCATCCGATCAGACCATTGAGCCTTAGAATACTATAAGTCCCTACGCCTGATGAACCAGAGGCAGGCCCGGTGGCACTTAGAGTTGGTTCAATATGACCTGCGGATTAAATACAAGCTGGGAAAACAAAATATCTTGCCAGATTTATTGAGCCATGATTCTGGACTGGTGTTTTCTGATGAGGAGTTGAGGAAGTTCAATACAGCCACGATTTTGCCACAGAACCTGTTTGCAACAATCCAGGGCTGGAGAGAAGAAATGGCAGGAAGAATCCGGACTGCACAGCAAAGTGGTGAGCTGGGCCAACGGATAAGAGAAGAGACAGGAGAAGGTGAGGCAAGCAGGGGGCATGCGGGATTCTCAGTTCAGGGTGGTATCATACGCCATGAGGGAAGGATTCGGGTTCCGTGAAGAGTCTGCAACAAGAGGTAATGGCAGCCAATCACGACCATCCTCTGGCAGGTCATCCCGGTCAAGAGAAGACGTTAGATCTTATTCGCCGTCACTATTCGTGGAGAGGTGTGGGTGCGGCAGTGGAAGTATGTTTCGCGTTGTGTGGTTTGCGCCAGGGCAAAGGCCCAACAGGTGGCACCAGGGGGGAAATTGAAGCCGCTTCAAATTCCTACTAGGCCATGGTCCTCAGTGAGTATGGACTTCATCACAGGACTGCCCAAGTCACAGGGGATGGATGCCTTGATGGTGGTGGTGGATCGCCTGACTAAATATGCAGAGTTTTTCCCTTGTCGGTCAACCATTTCTGCAAAGGTGGCAAACAGATTTTTGTAAATGAGGTTTTCTCCAGACATGGGGTCTCTGAAGAGATTGTGTCAGATCGTGGTCCGCAATCTTACATCTAAATTTTGGCTCCACATGTTAGGTAATCTAAAGATCAAGGCTTGCCATTCGTCAGCATACCATCCTCAGTCAGACAGCCAAACTGAGAGAGTAAATCAGATATTGGAGCAATATTTGAGGTGCTATGTCTCAGGTGGCAGGATGACTGGGTATATTGGGTGAAGCTGGCTCAATTTGCTTATAACAATCATAAGCATTCATCCACGGGTATGACCCCATTTTTGCAAATCACGGCCAACACCCAGAGGGTATGGGGCCCAGGGAGCAAGTTCAGAATCCAGCAGATGAGCTGTCGCGAGATACCTGGGACACCCTGGAGCTCCTGAAGAAGAATTTGGTGGTGGCGGTCGAGGCTCAGAAGAGGAAAGTGGACTGGCATAGATCTGAAGGTAGAGCTTTCAAGAGAGGTGATTGGGTCTTGGTGAATGCTCGGAACTATGCCTTGCCTGTAAGGAGCCGGAAATTGGGGCCAGTGGCGTTGGGCCCATATCAGGTAGTGAGGGCGGTGAACGAGGTGGCATTTGAGCTGAAGCTCCCAGAAGGGTCAAGAGCCCATCTGGTGTTACATGTATCGCAGCTCAAGCCATTCTTTGGCCAGCCACCTGAAAGGGCTTCTCCTTTATTTCCAGCTGGAGGAGGAGCTGAAGAGTATGAAGTTGAGGAGATTCTTGACACCAAAGTGGTGCGAGGACGTCGTTCATTCTTAATACGTTGAGTGGGTCATCCTATTGAGGAGTCCACATGGCAGTCAGCTAAGGATTGTGCCAGATGTCCTGAGAAAATCCAAGAGTTCTTCCTGTCTAGGGGGGGTGATGTGACAGTTGAGGTCTATCCTCAGCATCACATTGCCTTGATCTTTGGTAAGACAGGGCAGGCTGTGTCTGTATGTATGGAGGAGGAGGGGGCGTTGGTTCTGGCAAGGACGCCTAAGGGGCCGGAGCTTGGAGTAGGCCAAGGAGCAAGATGGGCGTCCAAGTCGGAACAAAATGGAAAGCGAGTAAGATGGGTAGTTTTGAGATTTGATTTGGATTCGAATTGAGAATGGAATGAAATGGGTGCTTGGGAGTTTCGCAGTTCGATTGGGATTCAAAATGGAACTGGTGTGGAACTGTTGAGGATCGGAACTGGTATAGAACCATCGAGTAAAGATTCCGCGATCCTGCTGTAAAGTTTACACCAAACATCATTCAAGTTGGCACCATAAGCTTATATTATATTTTATTTTAGCTTTTAGCATGTGTATATAGGGAAGGAACTGGGAGCTGGAGGCTTCTCAGTTCTGTTTTCTATCAACTCGGCTAAATATTAAATAAAAGAACCTAAAATGCATATATTTATAATTTGGGTTTATTTTAAAGGTATTGCCTAACTGCAGCCATGTTTGTCTTAAATCAAAAATAATTGGACTTTGAGAGTGAGCTTGGGAGGGCTATTGCCTCCCTTTATACCTTGTCTTGGAGTCAAGGCATGTTGCTGGGGTTAAATATACTTGCAACTGTCTTCCAGGGGGTGCTTGTCCAATCTTTTAGCGCGCGCATCAGGAGAGTAGTATGAGGAGTCCTGTCAGCCCTATGGTCTTTAACATGGATCCTGTTGCCCAACTCATTCGTGGCTCATTGGATGGAGCCAGTGCGTTACAATCACGCTAAAAACATTGTGGAACTCTTTAATTGCAGAAGCAATCTGCCAGCACATTCTCAGTATTTTATAGGCCCAACTATCACCACTCCAGGTGAGGAGCTGCCCTTCAACTACGTTGTTGTACCCAATTTTCTTATAGGGAGCGCCAAACAAACCCAATCCATTATCGCAACTCCCTACGTTTAAGCCTGTTGGCCATGCAGATACAATAGCCTGGTATCTCGATGGGCTTCTTTTTACGCTCATGGCACGTCAGCATTCATTTGTTGCCTATCTCCCTGCACACTGTAACGTTGATTGAGAGGTAATGCTCTGGCATTCTGGATCACCTTTATTGGTGTTTATGCATCCTGACCGGAAGGCCAATCTCAACTTTATCTGCCGTTTCCCTGACAGTCCCTAAGGCTGCAGAGCTACAATTTCAACGTTGTCCATTTTGTAAGATCAACTCATTAAAATACTGATGGTCTCTCTAGAATGTCAATACTGTCTGCCTTGACCCCTAAGGAAGACCAATGTATGATATAATTTCCGCGCAGAACGCTGGGATTTGGAGACTCACGATTTCCAAGCTGAGCTCAAGAAGATGACCTGAGACACTCAGAACAAGGAAGGAATATTATATAAAAGGGTTAATAAGAAATGGACTCCACACCCGCCCTTCTTAAAAAACAAACAAATTCTTAGAAGGGCATGTGACTATGGGACACGGGGCAGTAAAGAGTACTTTTGGGTGATCTAGTACTAAAAAAAAGAGTACTTTTGGGTGGCTTAAAATACGATGTTACTTGGATTGAAAGGTATAAACCATTCTAGAGGACCTGGAAGCTTGTAAGAAATGCTGGTTCCAAGATTAGGCCAGTCCCCAATATCAGCACTTGGTCATTGTCCAATTGGGTCCTTCCTACGTCAATAACATTGATGTAGTGACCTCCCACTGGGCTGCATGGCCTTAGATATATCCATATAGGTGTGGACCATTTGACCAAATGTGCTGAAGCAATCTCTGTCCCTGCTGCCACTGCAAAAGCCATGGTCTTTTATTATTAGATACATTATCACCCAACATGGATGCCCACAAACTTTAATTTTTGGACTATGGGTTAGTTCCACCTTGTGGTTAGTCCAAAAACTTACTTAGATTTTTAGTACTAGCCAGAGTTTGTCTTCCCCTTACAACCCATTAACCAATGGGAAGGTGGAACGTTCTAATGGAACCCTTGTCTCTATTTTGCAGAAGATGGTCGCCTCCGATCCTACTCACTAGAATCATTATCTACCAAGCGCTTTGCTTGCTTACAGAATAAGTACCATCTATCATCACGATGTCCCCCTCAAAGCTCTATATGGGCGTGATCCTCAGTTACAAAGTAGCATTCAGCTACTGCTAGATACCTCCGAACTTGAAAAAAATTATATAAACTATAAGGGCTTTGCTGATGATATTGTACGTCTTCAAACCCTAGCCACTCAAGGCATTTTCACCACCACATAAAGGGAGACATCCTTATATAATTTCAGATGACCCTCTTTATCTTTTTTAATTAGGTGACCTTGTTCTCTTTTATCACCATTGACACAGAGGTTGACAGAACAAGCTCAATGCTCTTTGGTCCGGACTATATAAGGTTATTCATAAGGTGAACTCATAGTAGCCCATTGCCAATGCCAATAAGGGGACAATGGTGATTGATACATGGATTCTTTCGGCCCTATACCACAGTTGACAAGATCTTGAGGGGGGCATTATCAGTATTTGAGATCATGGTAGAGTCAAAATCCATATTCCTGAATTGAGCCTTGGAAGATCAACTCTCAAACCAGCACAACTGTATCTTTATCCTGAAGGACCACGATGAGATTCAATCACAAAGCATCATAATCATGAGAATTGATGGAAGCACCTTCAGGAATTTTGTCCACGCTTCCCAAATCTCAAGTGCGCGGTCCCGCAGCTGCAGTCACAAGAATGATGCAGAACATTGAGGGTGCCAACCAGGCGGTCGATCTGGAAGGCATTATAAGTCCTGACCATACTGGATATCAAAGGTCCTTGATGCACCATATCTCCAAAAGCCTTATAATATTGGCACTTTCTAATTCATTAAAAAGAAGTCTATATTAAACTCATTTTCTCTTTTGACCTCTCAGCTAGTTAAAAGCTTTAGATCCATTTTCAAACTTTGGAGTCATTCAAGAGAACTGCTACGCCAAGACTCATCATCTCAAATCCAAATAACGCCCCATCAAAAAAATAAAAGAGGGGGTATAGGCTGAATGAATGGCCATGTACTCATTTCACCACTGTCCCTTGAATAAATTGGCAATGGATTACTCTGAGTTCACCTTATGAATAACCTTATAAGGTTCAGACTGAAGAGCGTTTATATTGTTCTGTTGACCTCTAGGCCAATGGTGATAAAAGAGAATGAGTTCAGCTAATTGAAAAACTGGTAAGGAGGGTCAACCAATATTATATTGGGATATCTCGTTTACTGTGGTGGTGAAAGTTCCTTGAGTGGCCAGGGCTTGAAGCTAGCAATTAATTGGCTAAGGCCCTATTAGTTAAATCAGAGTTCTCAGGTTGGAGGTATCAAGAATAGGGGTCAAACGCTATTTGTTAAAGGGGAATACACCCATATAGAGCTTTATTGGGGGACATTTGATAATTTGATGGTAGCTTATTTAGTAAGTAAGCAAGGCGCTCAGTAAATAATGATTTTAGAGAGTAGGGCTTAATGCAGCTATCTTCCGCAAGATAAAGATGAGGGTTCCATTAGGACTTTCCTTGCCCCATTGGTCGATGTGTTTTTAAGGGGAGGTGAAACTTTGGTTAGTATAAAAAAGCGAAGATGGCTATTGGACTACCTGCGAGGTAAAACTTAACTATTGTCCAAAAGTAAAAATTGTGGACATCAATGCTAGGTGAAAAAAATTGAATAAGGAATAGGGCCATATCTATAGCAGTGGCAGCGGGGATAGAAATAGCTTTGACACATTTGGTTAGGTGGTTCATGGCTAAGAGGATAAATTTATGGCCATGCAACCCAGTAAGAGGAGGGCCTACCACATCGATGCTAATGACATTAAAAGGACCTGATGGTGCAATGACTGAGTGCTGTTATTGTGGACTAACCCAATCTTAGGAGCAGCATGTCAAACATGACTCCAGGTCTTCTTAATGGTTTCTATTATTTGGTCCAAGTAATACTGTCTCTTTAGCCACTCATGAGTTTTCTTCATCGCCCCATGTACCACAGTCATATGCCCTTCTAGTATTTGTTATAAAATTGGTGGTATTACAGAGATACGCCAAAGGAGTTTTGCACTGGGTTAAGCCCACTAAGCAATAGGACTGATGATATGACAATCGTTGTCCCTGAACTAACGTAATAAGCTTTAATAGATGTAGAGCAATAACATCAAAGACACTCTATTTTTAAATTAATATAAAGTGGTCTCTCCCTGTTCCGCTCGCTCTAACCCACTAACAATCTCCTCTTCCAATATGCTCATCTCGCTGATATCTCACCGTCTTCAGTTGATACTGACAAATTTCCTTAGTAATTTGTTACACCATAACTCATTGGTTCTTGCAGAGTTACTATGTATTAATTCACAATCACCCTAATTTGAGTGATCCACTCAATATCCATCATACGTCAATATTTCATTATTCATCATTCGTTGACATTACTTTATTGGCCAATTTAAAGACGATCTAATATACATTTTCAACCCAATATCAACTTATCCTAAGGCGCTCAAATAATCGTCTCATAATCAGACTTGGCAGTTTCTTTTATCCCGCATAACAACTTAGGGCGTATCATCCAGTCATGTCAGTATTGCAACATTAACCCCCCTTGAATGGAAAATACGTCATGTATTGTTTATATGCTTAAAAGGAACTTCGCATGCACTCAGTTGATGATCCAACCGCTCACAGGGGTCCTTGATGGTATAGGCGTCTATGTCCATTTTTCAATATCTTCAACTGGACCAATCCAGATGTTAGCCAGCTTATGCTTCCACCCAAACCCATGTTGGTCATGGAATAGAATTATGTCCCCATTTTTGAACTGAGCTAACCCACTATGCCATACCAGATTGGAAGATCAATTCTTGATCTTCTTGGCTAAGCTTAACAAGTATACTTTAGTTTGCAATTTAATTAACATGTCAGCTAAGGTCGTCAAATAGCATTGGGGGATACATTCCGCTGATATCTTCTACACAGGCATATAGCAGCGCCAGATGAGCAGGGTTTGCCCATATAGTAATTGAAAGGGGCTCTTCCCTGTGGCGGAATAATGACAAATATTATAGGTGAAGACGGCGGTGGATAGAAGGGAACTCCAATCTGAGGGTTGATCCGCTACTAATTTATGGATTATGTTCACTAAAGTCCCATTGAACCTCTTGACCATTCCATATGACTCAGAGTTGTATGGAGTTGTCAGAACCCCACGGATGGCCATCTGCTCGTTAAGCTTTGGGAGGATGAGGGAAGTGAAGTTAGTTCCATTATCTGTATGGAGAAACTGAGGGCAGCCATGCCACTGGATAATGCATTCCACTATGAACTTGGCCACTGTGACCGCCCCTAAAACTCGTATCGCCCTTGCCTCAACCCACCTGATCAAGTGGTTAATTACCACCAGCTTG
>JAKSZP010015518.1:0-12334 GCA_022478985.1 Massospora cicadina | reverse complement strand
GGATCTTAGAGATTACATGCGATGAGTCTATAAAGACTAAGAGATAATCCTTAAGGTAGAAAATATTCGACTGATTGGTACTAATTATTATTGTGAAACTAGTTAACGCAATTGACAACTGATTCGGGGGATAAAAGTTTTGAAGCGCTTCGGAGGGGATGAATTTAAAAGAAACCAAGTTTATAACCTGATATAAAAGGGGATAAATTAGCAGGGCTAATTGAGGGTAGTAGAATTAACCAATAAAAAAGGAGTCTTTCGGGACCCCTACATATTTGATATAAACCATTAGATTGAAAAGGAGTGGGTATCTACCAAAAGCTAATAATACTTATTCAATACTACACAATGTAGCATCTTTAATTTATGGTCCGTACTACTTTCATATATTCTTTTCTCTTATTCTTCTATAAATTATATTATTTTTATTACCTTTAAAACAGCTTGCTTATCAGGTTTTATCTTTGCGGGGGTTTTATTTTTGCCCTAATTATTATATTCTTTTATATTTTCTCACTCCCTAGCCTTTATCATTCATAGTCATCCCCCAATCCTTTATTTAAACTGACATCGGAGAACTTTTTGATCGAAGTGTTAAATTTATTGATCGTTAGTTAAAATATTCTTCTGAATTAGGTTATGACAACCTATTAAAATGACTCTTATGGTTTTGTGTTTTCTATCCATTATTTGAACTTTCTCAATTATAAATATTGGGCAAGTGTCCATAGTTTAGTCAGATCAAAAGAGTATAAAAGCGAAGCAGGTTCACAAGAAGGCTCTAAAAGCCAATCATAATAATAATCGTACAAATTGGACTTGGATCGTTTATATAAGATTTTTATGTCTACCTTTGGACTGGTTGGACTGTAGACAAGGATAAGCAGTAGCCTCAATGAAAATTGGGAAAAATTCCATTCGATGCGATGAAATCCTCAACAAGAACAAGATGTGGGGATGGCCGCATAATGTTTACAACAAGGGGACAAAACGCTTGGGGTAGTTCAGACTATCCCATCAGAGACTAAATGTGGGAGATTCAGATATATGGTTAGAGGAAGGGTACAGGGGTAGGAGTAACGATGGTTCATTTAGCCCCCATAACCTCCCATAGATCGGGTCCGAAGGTGAGGGATTTAATAAAGTATAAAAGATAGGGGAAGAGAATAAAAGACTAACTATAAAGGCTGGATCAGTCTATGTAGAAGGGGATAATGGTCATAAATAAGAGATCGTAAAAGAATAAAGGGTCCTATAATAGAGAAAAGGAAGAGGGGTATGAGAGATTAGAAAAGAATGGAAGGGGAAGTAGGAGGGCTTGAAGTACTAATAAGAATGTGGGCAATCTCGAGCATGGGGAAGGGGACGTATAAATTCGAAGTCTAAGGCTTGGGGCCCTAGTAGGGGTAGAACAAAAGAGTACAAAGTAGGACAATGGTAGTTTAGGGATGAGACAAAGTATGTCAAGGGTAAAAGGAAACCCCATGGTAGAGGAAACAAAAAGAGGGTGGTGGGACGATGAGAGGGAAAGGGAGCTAAGATCGTAGAGTAAGACCAAGTGCCCTTTAATAACCATATAAAAAAGAATAAAGGGATAGTCCAAAGGTGAGACCCTTTGAGGGTTACGATTGCCAGTGACTGGCATAGCCAATAAAATTGTTATCCTCCATTATCGTCAATTCAGAGCCATTCTGGTGGGTCGGTAGATTTATTAATCTTTAGTTTACATCTGGCAAATCCCTGCCAGACAAATAGTAATAAAAATGCTGAGAAATAGAGAGCCATTCCATTGGCTGGGTAATAAAATGAGGATAATAATAGGTGTGAGGGCGCTGATAACGAGTAAACTTATAATAGTTAGCGACCCCCCTTGGTTGAGCATGTGGGATTCTACCTTTTGTAAAAAGAAATTAAAAAAGGGGGGTATGGGGGAGGAAGCCGGAACAATGGAAGGACGGATAGACCCTTATATCTAGGTCATAGGTTAGCAGATAACTAGATTTATATACCAATGCGTAAGCGATAAATTATATTACTTGCATGATAACTTTTCATGTAGAGGATTTACCTTAAATAAAAATTAGGTTATGGAAGAGTAAGGTTAATGCGTATAGATTTCATATATTTTATAAAGGGTAAATTTATAAGTCCAAAGATACTACATAAATTAATTGGGTTAAGAGTCATCTAAATAGACCTTAAATTCGAATAGACATATCTAAATTCAAACCCCTGCTTACCAGGTCTATATATAAGAATTGTGAAATTAGAAGGATGGTAGATTCATAAAGTATCAGGGGGTAGTATGGAAGCAATCAGGAGATAGAGTCACAGGTCTATTTACAAGTTAAAATCTATGACAAAGAGATACTTATGATTTATTCTTATAGAGTACAAGTAGAAAGTTTATAATAGACTACTTATTTGTCAACATATTGATTTATAAGAAATTTTATTCAAGTTTTGAAGTTCATAATATGATGTAAAGAGTATCAGATATAGGTAGATCTCTAATTTTAGCTATAAAACAAAATTATTGTGAGTGGACTCATTTTAAGCCATTCGCCCTGTTAAAGGGCTATAATCAGCAGGGGATGGCCTCAGAGACTGTACGATTACATATTATAAAATAGTAAAGAGATAGTCCAATAAAAAGTAAAGGAGGGATATCTTCGTTATTAGGAGCAATAAATTTAATCTCAACAATAGTAAATATGCGAGTGCCAGGGATGAGCTGGCATAAAATGCCGTTATTTGTATGGTCGGTATTTATTACGGCTATATTATTATTATTAGCTTTGCCTGTCCTTGCTGGTCATTCTTCCGCCAGCTATCTGACTATATACTAATAAGGGCTAATCAAAGTCCCCAATCTTCCTATTAGTAGGTTTTATCCTCAGAGATTACAAGTCAGTGTTTGTCGAAACCCTTTTGTGGACTTATAAATCTTTACAAACAAGAAATAATCCATTCTCCTAAATTAGGAGAGAATTGTTACTAGTGAAATAGCCATATTAATAAAATAACCTTATTATATATATCTTTATTCTTTATTTATGAGTAGGGCTAAACCTATTCAGAATTGTTCTAAACAATTAGCGGCCCCGCCCTATTTAGCAGGATAAATAGAGGGTGACGGGTGATTGATAACACCTAGTAGTTTAAGAACACCTAGGGGAAGGGGGGATAAAGGTTTGTTATATACAAATTGTATTTGCTTGACATGAATAAGCCTTAGCACATAAAATCCAAATGTATATCTAAACATCAAAAAGTATGTAGATAAATGATAGAGGATAAAGAAGGAATAAGAAGAGAATAAAAGAGTACACCAAAGATATCAATATAGGATGATAGATTGGGTAAAAGGGGGGGTATAACAAAATAACCTCTAGATCTTAGCCCTATAGAAAGCAATGCATGGTTATCAGGGTTTATAGATGCCGATGGTGACTATAAAAGGATCAAAAACTAGTTATTAAGGTCAACGAAGGTAAAAGAGGAGAGAGTTTTGAACGATAATAAGTAGAATATAAAGGAAGAAAAGTAATCTTATCTAAAAAGAATAACTCAATTTTCTATTACAACTTCAACTTAAATCAGTAATAATAATAAATAATTTAACTACTTATCCATTGTTTAGTTCTAAGAATAATGATTTTATAGATTGGTCTAATACTTATGAAAAATATCATATAAAACAACATATAAAAGATCCAAAGATATAATATACTTAAGGGAAAGTCAGAGATGAATGTAGAGTAAAATTTACATGGCAACATCTTGATAAGCGACTAAATATGAACAATTTCGCATGTAAGAATCCTAAATAAGGGAATAACAATGCTCAAAGGGGCATAAAAGTGGGTAAGATGCTGAGAGACTAAATCAGCCAGGGAACTTCAGAGATTAAAAACTCACCAACTAAAAAGTTGAAGATATAATCCTTAGTTTATATCTAAGTCTTACAGATAGAAATTTCAATACTTCATTCTACGAACCAGCTTTTCGACACTCCAGTGTTCAAATTTTTAATCATATGTTTAATATGTTAAATGGCGTATTCTACCATTCAGTGCTAACTGAGACGACGCCGGGATTACTCGCTGGGGCAGATTCCAACGAGCTTCTGTCCTTAGGAGCGATGACTAGCATGACTATGGGGATCGTAGTCCTCCGTAATAATGCGTTCCCTAAATCAATTTCAATCACAAGACCAGCGAAAGCTAAAGTTCATTTTAAAACGGGTTCAACGTATGAGGCATTGGGGCCCTCTAAAAAGGCTCTCAAGCGGATCGATCGTAAAAGCCTCCATGACACAAGAGGAAGAGTTTACTATAGCGGGGGTAAATTCGGTAGAATTCTCGTCATAACACCTGAACAGAACAAATCTTGCGATAGAAGTCCAACTTTAGAAAGAAGATTAGTTGGAGATAGTTTGAACATGCATAGTGGGAACCTCGGGAAACATTTAGCTTTAAGAAAGGGTTTAGATTCGAAAGGATGTGACTCAAAGACAAAAGAAGGATGATCAGTAGAATTACAATGGGGGAGTATTTCTGTCACGATACCTAATCCTCTCAAGTTCACAATTCAAGAGGGGGCTAGACTGAACGGGGGCAAGATAGTCGACAAAGCAAAAGCCCTCGGTAATGCGAGGGATACGCTGAATTCGATAAGGTTGAAGAACGCTAATCAATGATCAGTAAGTTTACAAAAAAGGTATCTTTCCACAGATTGTAAAAACAATAGGGAGCCCTTTACCTTCTCCGAAGATGAGTGAAGTCTCACCAGATGGAAACAAACAGAGGAATATGTGTACAATAAACAAATAAAACTGGTAAAATTGGCGGGGTCTGAGGGTTCGACACACCCATCTGTGAAAAGGCTACAAGAAGATTTAGCCAAAGATATACATTTTAGGAAACTGGCGGTACAGAAAACAACAACGAATAAAGGGGGAAAAACCCCGGGCTTAGACAATGTCATACTGTCATGTAATAAAGAAAAGGCCGAAATGGTAGAAAAACTAAAGAGGACGCTAATACTAGCTGAGAGAGGGAATTACAAATGTACACCAGTAAAACGAGTAATGATACCAAAAGGTAACGGTAAAAAAAGACCTCTAGGTATTCCAACTATTGAAGATCGATGTCTTCAAGCACTAATTAAACTCGTTCTAGAACCTCTAGTAGAACTAACTAGCGATCAAAACAGCTACGGTTTTCGTCCCTTACGTGGAGCTAAAAACGCCGTAGGATCGGTGCGAACACTCCTTCAGTCTGGTCAAGAATCCAAATGGGTCCTTGACGCAGAGATAAAATCGTTTTTCGATGAAAGAAGTCATGACTGATTGATGATCAACTTACCATTACCCAAACCCCACAAAACTCTGGTGCTAGGGTGACTAAAGGCTGGAGCGAGAATAGAGGGTGCCTATATAAAGACTGAGGATGGTCCCCCGCAAGGTGGAATTATAAGCCCTATACTAGGGAATTTTACCCTTAACGGACTGGAAGAAACAATACGGGAATCTATATCATCCATAAGTGGAGGAAAACATCTAAGGAAAAACATCTATGATGCCGGAGGGGTAAGGACAAAAAGGCTCTGTTATAACGTAAAGACAGTTCGGTATGGAGAAGAAATAGTAGTAATAGGGACAAGCCGCAGGGTAATAGAGAAGTTTGTGAAACCCGCCATAGAAAAATTCTTGTCACTAAGATCGCTTCGGCTATGGCCGGGAAAAACCAAGATCTTTCAAATGGCGAGTGGACAAGAACTTAACTTCTTGGGATACACTTTCAAATACAGAGCTAACTGGTCCAAAAAGTACAGTTTCTTTAAGGATAGAATAGGAAAACCCGGAATAGCCTTATACCCTCAAAAAGCTAAACTCAAAAGTATTACTGATAAAACAAGATTGATCTTCAAAAATGGACAGAACCTAACCTCTTATCAACTAATAGCTAAACTCAACCCTATTATAAGAGGATGGTGTAACTACTTCAATATGGGGGAGAGTAACACTTTTAGAGGATATTTTAGGAATGCACTATACCAACAAGCATGGCAATGGGCACATAAAAAACACCCTAAATGGGGAAAGAAGACCATAGCCAAAGCATACTTCACGGGGGAGGATCAGAGAGCTCTAAATCGTAATACAACAAGGAAATGAAACTTCTACGGAAGAGTCCATGGGAAAAGGAGACTGAGTGACAAAGAAGGAGGAATAAGATGACTCCTGGATCCAGTATATGTAACTAATACAGTCTCGCCGAGACTATTCTCCATACCTGACAAATTGCTACCCATTCACGGATATCACCCGGAAAGGGAAACTCTGGTGGAAAGACTCACGAAAGCCAACCTAGCGTCACTCGGGCGAGGGGGTCAAAGGTAAACACCTAACCAAAGAGAAGGGCCTATGTAAAATCTGCGGCTCTATTTTTAAGTAAAAACACAAGCCTGGAGTCTGGTTTTATCGATGTAGATCACATTACACCAATTTCCCAAGGCGGATCTAAGACAGATCTTAAAAACCTAAGGCTAATACACAGATGGTGCCATGTCGAAAGGCACAAAGACCCTAACTAGATTGATAATCGTCACGGTATACCATGAGACGTTAAATATTATCTAGTTTTTTTATTCGATTGAGCCGTACGCGGGGTGACTTGCACATACGGTTCTTTGAGGGGACATTTCTCGCGAGAGGAGTTCCATCTCTAGTGGGGGTGGTGACCCAGTGCTTTATCAGCATATTTTCTCAACAATATTACCAAATTATTAGTAGAAAATTCAGTCTAGAGGGTGATTCAATAGATAGATTACACCGACAATCAATTTGATTTTGGTAAATTTAGACATACCATGAATAATAAAACAAAATACCTTCGGAAGGATTTCTAAGTTGGTAAATAGGGTTTCTAGGAGGAGATGGTTAATTTGTAAAAATAGAAAGGATAGTAAGAAAGAATATATTGCAGGATCAAACTTTATAACGAAACTGGATAAGTCAAGAGATAAAAGATTATCAAAAAGAGTTCAAAATAAAAGAATAACAAGAGGGGTAGAATGAAAAAGTGAAAGAAAAAAGAAGAAAGGATAAATAGAGAAAAAAGATTAGAGGAAAAATCGGGAGAAAGAGAAGTAGAGGAAAAACAGTGTGAGAAGAATCTAATACAAAGGCTTTAATAAGATATTAAGTGAGTCAAAAAAGAAGGAGAAAGTCTTTACCAGTATAAAGTAGATAAATAATAAAAAACTGGAGAAAAACAAGCTCATAATAAAGGGATGAAAGAGGAGGGTAGAAGAAAACATAAATAAGAAAAATGGAAAGGAATACAAGGTAGAATCAGCCTCTAAAGACTGAGAAAAGGCCAAAAGACCCCTAATAGAGATGGCTTCGAAAATAATAAGTAATAAGGGAAAACAGGATGTGGTAGAGGGTAACCTCTGGGAATGGATAAAGGCATAATTAAGACCTTAATACGTGAAGTTGGACTACCATAATTCTAGTCCTGATGCAAGAAATCATCATATAAACTCTTAGAAGGAAATGATGAGAATCAGCTGACCCTTAGCGGGGTCAGGAACCTTAAGGTTTGGCAATGCTAGTGAATACGGTTAATAATATCTCAATTAAAGACCGTCGGTTATCTAAGTGATCGCTACAGACTGGCTCACTGGTGGGTGCCTGAGATGGTGCTTAATGTACAGTCGATATCTAAGAGACACAAGGCCATCAAGGAAACCAAGATGAAACTTCGGGAGGAGTGGAGGATCAAGGTAGAGATGGTACAGGGGCTTATATGAGAGATAGGAAAGGGTCAGCATGAGATGAAGAGTGCTGAGAGGAGAAATATAAGTTTTTAGATATGGGTTCTTTGGTCAAAGGATATGGCTAGAAAAAAAGTTGCAAAATGCTGTGAAGGGAAGGAAAAAGGAAGTGGACAAGCAGCAGGGAGAAAGCCCTCAGAGACTAAAAGCAAAAGACATGAAATGAAACAGCTAGGCTTAGCAGGTTGGGACATAGATTCAAAGAGATCAAAAGGAGGAGGCCTTGAAACTAAATATCTATAAAGGTGCATCGAAGAGGGGGATATGGTTGTATATAAAGCCAGACTTGAATGGGGAAGAACAACAATTAAAAAAGATAGAAAACTCATCGAGAGTAGACAATAGTTGGTTGGGAGGCTTAGGGTGGGAAAACTGGTTTTAGAGGAAGAATAATTATAGAGGGAAGTTTCAAACCCCACATAAAAGTGGGGGTCAGAACTAACTAGTTCAAGAAGAAGGGCTTGTGGTGGGGAAGAGAAAGTTTGAAAGGGATAGGAGGCTTAGGACGATGATTGGGTTTGAATCAAGAAAATCAAGGGAAGAAATAGTCCAAACGAAAAAGGTTTGCATCCTAGCACTTTGGGATATAAAAAATAAGTTATATGCTGAAAAGGTGGAATCAGCCGGGATGCGGGTAGAACCTCAACGATCCTACGCTTAACTTCCAGAATCGGAAGATGATATGATCTGAGGGTAAAGGTCGGAAGTGTATATATTAATTATCCCGGCCTTTGGGATAATATCGCATGTAGTCTCTACTTATTCCGGTAAAAGAGTATTCGGTCAAGATGGCCCTAACTACAGCATAAACTGTAGTTCGCAACAAACTATTTGCAGGAAATTAAATATATTTATTAATATGATATTACAAAATACTATATATGTAAGGTTTCAATTATGATCTTCCTTTATAGTAACAATTTTTGTAATTTTTAACAACCCGCAGATAACCAAAGCACTGTTATATTGAATTACTAGATCCAATCTTTTAGATCTAACTAAGACAATAACTTTTTATAGTAATTCTTTTTTTAATTCATTTGTTCTTTTATATGGGTCACATTTCATTCTCCCCCTGAGAGATATTTGATGTCATATATACCATTTAGGACTTAAATTTTTTTTTAAACTATTAAGATATATATTTTTTAAAGGAAGATCCTTCCCCCTTCGCCCTTTTACTTGTTATACGAATAAATTTTATCCATATTTTCTTACTGGGTTTACGGATGCCGAGGGCTGTTTCCTTATTAATCTTAGGCCAAACCCTTATATGAATTTTGGTTATTCCATAGATTTAGTTTTTAAAATAGCTTTTCATCAAAAGGACAAAGAATTATTAGAAAACATTAAAAACAATTTTGGGGTTGGGACATTAACTGAAAGATCAGGGGGCTTGTCTCAAGATTGGGTAGAAAGAAAAGATTTAAAAGTCAATGATTTTGATAGAATACTGTTAATAACCCATAAAGGGTCATATTTTCAGTTATTTAAACAAGTGATGGGATTAATACAAGAAAAAGAGCATTTAACAAAAAAAGGTAACAAGAAAATTTTATGCATAAAAGCTGTGTTAAAGAATGGGCTAGGGGATAACTTAAAACTAGAACCTTGTATAAAACCTGAAAAAAGACATGTAGTGAAAAAGGAATGAATAGGAGAAAGAGAATGAGGGAAAGTAGAAGGTAGGTTAGAGAAAGGGATAAGGGAATGAAAGGGGTTTGGAGGCTTAGAAAGAAACGAAACATTAGTAACACAACATACACATGCTGAAAGATTAAAAAACTTGGGGAAGAAGATTGGGGAGTATATGGGGCAAAGAGCAGAAAAAGGAGAGAAGAGAAAAAGGAAGAGAAAAAGGAACCCCATAAGAATTCCGTATAGAATGAAAACCCCACTAAAAGGTGGAAAATGTCAAGAAAATTTAAAAGAAAAAGAAGGAATGGATAATGACAATGCTTATTTAACAAAAGAATGATTTGAAAAGATTAAAAATTTGATCTTTCAAAAGAAAAGTAGTAGAGCTCAATCAAGAACGAGTATCAAACGTGGGGTGGGAAGACTATACTCTACAGGTCGGGAAATAAAAGAGTCTCAAAATGAAACGGAGGAGAGAAAGTTAAATCAATGATTGGCCGGGCTAATAGATGCCGACTGTCAATTTCATTGTACTAAAAAAGGTTTTGCTAGTTTAAAGATAATAATGCATATAAAGGATAAAAAAGCGTTGTATGAAATAAAACATAAATACGGAGGGTCAATAAAAAGCTTGGGTGGAAGAAATGCTTTAAAATATAAAATACTAGAGAAAAGAGGAATAACAAAGTTAATAAAGGATGTAAATGGATTAATAAGGAACCCGATACGTATGCTTCAACTACACAAAATATGTGTAAAATATAATATAGAACTTAAAGAACCTATCCCATTAACATATTATAATGGTTGATTTAGTGGTTTTGTGGACGGTGATGGATCTATTCATTTAGATGAAAAATCGAATCAATTGTCTATAAGTGTCACTCAAAAGAATAAATATTTACTTGAACCCCTAATAAAATTATATGGAGGAAGAATAAAAATACTAAATACTAAAGAAGGGTTTCAATATTCTATATATAGAAAAAAAGAAGTATTAAGTTTAGTAGATGATTATTTTAAAAAATATCCTTTAAGGTCAGGGAAAGTAAATAAGTTTAATTTAATAAAAAACTTTTATATTTGTAGAGAGCATAGGGGGTTGAATGTAAAGAATCTAAAGAAATTAAATGAATGAATAAAATTTAAGGAGAAGTGGGATAAAGCTTAAAAAGTTTAGAAAAAAACAAAAAATGAAGAAGATTACTAGAAGCGAGTAGGAATCTCAGAGACTAAAACGTTTGTTATTAATGAGAATGTAAAACATTGAAAAGAATTCAATAGAATTGGATAACAGTAGACTCTGATATAGAAGGGTAGCCGGTTTGATCGAGGGGGTAACTGATCATTTGATATATCAAAGAAATCACCCTATTGATATTGTCATGAAAACCTTTGTTAATTTCAAATCTAAACTTGGTCCTTCTCTTTTTATCTCGTTTGGCATATAGAGTTCACCTTTTTTAATCTCTATTTGATCTTATTCATCCAGTTTATGGTGAATTATATAAGATTACTGGTATTAAATTAAATTTGTGATTTCTATATACTCCGACTTCAACCTTATGTATTAACTTATTATTATGGTTGGTTATCAGTTTGATAGGTAAGTATAAATTTAAATCAAGATTCAACAGACTATAAAAATTTATAATAAATAAGATCATAAAACTACTTTTAACTTTACTTAAAGATCTTTATGGAGGATCACTTGAAGAATCTAAAATATACAAGGGTAGTAAAGAAAACTCATAAAACAATAATCAATAAATGTGCGTCTAGATCTTCTAAAGAGATAAAATTGAAAGTAAGAAATTGGAAAGAAGGGGGAGGATAAGACTTGAAAAAGAAGAAGGGATTAGAATGGGAGGGTGGATAGAAGAATGACTAGGAAGATGGGGAACAGAAGAAGAAAGACTAGGGAGAGTGTATAGATTAAATTAAGACTTAATAACCTTTTTCTTTCCTTTTATTTATATTCTGAGTTTTTCATCTTCTACCCTTTTCCTTTCTCTGTTATCTTTTTCCTGATGTTTTTCCTTTTCCTATACCCTTCTTTTTCTTTTTCCCTATTGATGGGGTCCTAATTGGATAGTTGGGTTCGTGCATTAGCGAATTTCTCAATTTCTATTTATAAGGATTTAAGTTAAACAGGATTTACTCCAAATACCCCCAACCTTTCAGGTTATACAACCTAAGAGAGATACTTTTTTTATATAAAGATTTCTAGAATTATTCGATTGTGGAAGTATAAGAGGAAACTGCCACCCGTTTTATTGTAACAAAATTAAATGACATAGATCAAAATACCATTTTTTAAAAAATTTTATATTGAGGGGTAAATTAAATTTTGAAGACTTTTGTCAAGCTGCTGAAAGAATGAGGTCCAAAGGTCATTTAACGATGGATTAGAAGAGGAAAAGAGGAAATTGACAGTGACCCCTAATTCAATATTAGGGAAAGGGTGGATAAGGCAAGAAATGGGTTTACAGTATAGTTAATAAAGAGATAGTCCACATACAAATTTGTATAGTATCTTGGAATGGTGTATGCATTAGCGTCCATTGGCATATTAGGGTTTATTGTTTGAAGTCAATGGCTGGCTTCCCTCATAGGTCACTACGAGGTTTTTTTTTCGCTCTATGCTTTTACTCCTTAGTCTCCTCTTTTAGGCTAGGGTCAACCAGCAGGTTCTTTTTATGTCATTTCTTATTTATGACATTTAAGCTGACCCCCTCAGAGGCTACACGCGGAACATCTTTTTATTCTGACCTATATAGATATCAGTTTTCCTTTTATATACTTGGTCTTCCTGAAGGCTCATCCTTACAAATTCAAATTTGTTTGTATT
>JAKSZP010015517.1:0-12382 GCA_022478985.1 Massospora cicadina | reverse complement strand
TTCAACCTGAGTTGGCCCTGCTGATAAACTTCATCTCAAGTATTTCAGGTGGAACAAGTTTCTTGCAGCACTAAATAGTTCCATATCTAGGCCACAAGTCCTTTTCCCTGGTAATGAGTATCTTCCATTTGCTTCACTTGGAGCTCCACTTGTAAGCTGGGTGAATGCCAATGAACGTGATCCACTTTAAGTTCTATCTTCATTAAAGTTAATTTCCTTAGTAACATTTCCAGAATTAGAAAAATCTTTATAGGACATCATGTTCTAAGTTCTTCTACTCAACTACACCCCTGTATTGAGCACCAACTTGTAAAAATTTACTTATTAGTTATTATCAGCAAAAAACCCCAGTAATAATTTACTGCACAGGTTCAATTCTTGTTCACTTTGTCTGCATTGTATAGTATATTAGATTATTGGTTGATAATAGTATGACAACTATTATCTGTAGTGAGTTTTAATTCTTATATCTCAGCCCAACGCTCATCCAGTATTCTTGATTAAATACTTAAGATGTAGTGATCTAGGCATTCGTTCCCTTGTTCTGTCTAACCAAATCTTCACTTTGACTCCCTGGTGACAGTCTCTTCAGTCCAACACACAGTCAGCAGCAATCCCTGAATGTATCTCCTTCTTCTCTATATACCCTCTTAGATCTTTACTCTTTTCACTAAGAATCTCCTAATTATCGCACACAGCAATAATATCCTTGAGAAGAGTAGCACAATGGAAAGCTGATGATGGTTTACTACTTAAACTATGTACCATATGAAAACTATAGAACTATATAACTCTATTCTAAACTCTGTTTTTTATTAGTAGTGAATTCTAGGGAATTTATAATGGGCTTAAGTCGTCTAACCCTAGGTTTAATTCTTTGATGAAACGGCAGCCATTGCGATTGAATCACCCATCCTCGCTCTAGCAGCGATGGTCCTCCCCATCCTGGATAAGATTCCATCATTGGAAATCCTCAAGACCTAAACGGATAGAGTCAGACAACGTGTCCCTAACATTTTTCTTTTGATCCAAGAAAACCAACCATACTTGGCTAGTGACCTGCTTAAGTAATGGGACTTATTACCCATTAAGACAGGTCATGCACCAACTGATAAATTCACAAGTTGCAGAAAGCATCACTCACCTCGCAACTTGCTATTCATTTCCAATCACTTAGTGATGAAACCCAACTAATACCAATTGGTACATCTGATAGTTAATCAATATCAGATGCACCTATTTTATTGGAAACTTTACCCAACGAGATTTTAAGTATTTGTCCAGATTGATCCCCAACATATACAACCAGGCAAATACCCCAAAATCTCCTAGTATATAATTACTCTGAAAATTGGGCCAACCAATCTCCAATTCACCTTACATTAGGGAATCATCCCCTAGCGATTCCTGGTAATATAGATGGCTGGAAATATGGGCAAAAATCCCAATACATCCCACTCTTGCCTACATTTTCAGCGAGAAAAGGACCAGGGTAAGAGAACACCACTCTGCACGCTTGGTCAAATACTTCATTTGCTCAAGTGGAGTATGATCACCAATACTCAATGCTGCTTGGGACAACCTTCAGAATGCGGCTCTCTTTCTCTTCATCCTTGCTACCACCTACTCAGAGCGCAGTCCCCACAATCTACTGTAATTCCAGGCTGATCAATTATGCATTACAATATTAATCCTAGGATCCAGTTTTCCCCTGCCAGGACATATAACTTGCTTTCATATTCAGTATTCTTGGCCCGGTGTCCTTAATTTCCTGATTTTCTTCTCATCCTCAACAGGAGACTTTTTCCATTGATGTTTGTTTTGTGGCCCAATTTATAATGCTCATTTATGTACACCCTTGTTATTTTTTTCTCATAAATTCTTGGCTCATATCATTCTACATTCTTCTCTGGAGAGCTTATACCATTAATTTTGAGATTAATTTCTCTAAAATTGGAGCTTAATTGATTGCAGAGTGCATAATGTCAACTATCATATAAGTTAGCATCCCCCCTCTTGTCCAGCTCATATGTCAAATTCTGAGTCACGGTACCAACAGCTGCTCAACAGTTTGTCTGATCAAGATCTATGCCTCATCCAGCAGATGAATCAGGCTGCATGACAGAACCTCTTCTATGTCCTTCCAGGACTCATACGCCTAGTCTTGCATCAGTGGTTTAGTCCTTCCGTGGAACTACTGAAAACGGTAAACAACCCTTTGAGACAAGGCTAGCAATCATTTCAAAGGACTCAATGCTGATTCTTTCTCTGTCATCAAATCCAAAGTTAGATTTGAAAATTCTCATGGAATCAGCTCCTTTTGCAGATGTGCTGAACATCATTATGGATGCATTTGAAATAATGCCCTTTGCTTTTGATAACTCCTTTCTTTCCAGGTTGGAATTGCTTCCTGAGTTGCCCTTCCAACATGGAGAATACTACAAACCAGCTGTCTTGGCCACTGAACTCACCATTGGCAACAGCATTTATTTTGAAATCCCCTATGCAGAATTAAGGGCCCAGGTCACCAAGGCTTTATCCATAGTGCTGAACCTTCCAATCTTGAGAACATTCTAGATCAGGTTATCGCCGCTTATGCTCTTTATTTAGCTAGCCAAGTTCTTTTTAGTTGGGACATGAAGCTCCCAGCCTCTCCTGGCTTCCATCGCTCATTCTTCTTCAGCTTTTGAGAAGCTTGTAGTCATTGCTTGCAGGATGCCATTTGCTCCTTGCATGACTATCTCATTTACGGTGTTTCCCATTGGTATCTTCCGCTGATGGCTTTAATAGAGGGCATGATTTTGCAACACCCGTCTAGTATCTCTTGTTTGCCGTCAGATCATATGTCCAGTGTTCTTGACAAAGCCCATTGGCAAGTGCTCAAGACTAATCTTCCAGTTCTGGTACCATATCAGAATTACTTGGGGTTATTTGCCAACTGCCTCTTCCTGTACTGTTGCTTCCCACCCCGCTCCAGGGTATTGCAATTGGCTTCTTCCTACATCTCAATCTCCCTTCCCCTATCGCTTTCTTGCAGGTATTTGCATCCGCTCAATGAACTTAGTTTTGTGTAGGTCTAGCCCTCTCTAGCATCCAATCTCACATAGATTTTGATGGGTTATTCATTCTTACAGCGATCCATCCTCCCTTCCCCAAGAGGTGACATAGGCGGAATCATCCCCAAATAAAGGATATTTAACAAAAAAATATAAATTATAAAAGTGTACAAATTTTTTCTATGCGGTTTTATAAGCTTTTTCCCCCAATATATTTATCAATATTTTATTTTTTCTTATTTTTTCCATGGGACCTGACCTTGTTTTGGTTCAGCAGTCCATCTTTGTTTATTTTTACCCCATAACTGGATCCTAGGTACCCTTAGACTTACCAGTTTTCTATGGTTCAGAGGTCTTTTTTTAGACTTAACCATCTAAATTGGTTCAGAGGTCCTTTTTTGAAACTTGACCTAATCGCTTAGACATAACCAACTTAATGGTTCAGCAGTCCTTTGAGAACTCTTTTTTGTTATTTTTTTCATTGATCCATTGCTTCAAATAAATAGCGTGGACCTGATTTACTACTCTTCCATCCAAGATGTTCTTGATAGAATAAGCATCTGTCGCCATCTTGGTGATAATCTCAAATGGACCTGACCACAACGCATCCAGTATATTTCTTCTCCTGAAACCATGCATATTGTAATAGGCAACTCTTTCGCCTATTCAATATTCTGATAAGGCCAGTCAGTTTTTATTGTCCATCAATTTTGCTTGTATACTTTTTTTCAAAGTAGTATCAGATGCTTGCAATTACATTTTAATCAAGATATTTGTCAATTGGTTTAGGTACTTCTTGGCACACTTCCCCAATGTTTCACCACCAAATATAAAGTTGGCACAACGCACCCTTCCTCACATATAAAAATTCAAACAGCGTTTTTACCATAACCATATGATGACTAATATTGTAAGCAAATGTCACCAAACTCAGGTATGTTCCCCACATGGAAGTTTTTTTGACCAGCTTCCTCAGCTACATGGCCAGCGTTCCATTCACTCATTCTACCAGTCCGTTTGTCTCCAGCTGGTAGGGTACTGACACGACTCCTCTGATCCCCATTATCTCATCCAATCTTGGGATCACACGAAATGTGAAGTTTGTCTCATTATCGCTGAGCAGGACCTGCAGACATCCATGTATATATACTACTTGATACAGGATGAACCTCGTGGTACTGGTAGCATCTACTTTTGTTAGGGCCCTTATCTCAACCCATTTCATCATATGGTCGATGGCAACTATGATCTACTTGACTCCCCCTGTGATCATTGTCAACAGTTCCATTACATCAATGGATACCGATGCCAGGCAAATCCAGAATGGACCAGTCAGTATCCAGTTGTATTCTTATGTGGCTTGTGCAGCTGTCACTCCACACAAGAAGCTAGATAGCCCATGAAATCGTAGTTGATGGACTCCCAGTAGTACTGGCAAATGTGATCTGTTGTTTTTCTCAGGCCTCCATGCCTGAAAGCCTTGTGAGCGGCTTGAATGATAGCTGCTCTTTCTGATGGCTTTGGGAATAATAACCGTTTCCTGTTAATAATCTTAAACACTTCTCCATCCATGGTCTCAGTGTTTTCCATCACTTTCCAAAGCGCACCTTGGATTTCTTGGGGCTTGTTCTCAATTTCTCCATCGACCATTCTCTTAAATAACTCATCCGCCTGCTAGTATACCATCTGGACCATTGGTAACTGTGATAAGCCATCTGCATTCTGGTAAGAAGCCCCCGCTTGGTGGAAAATTTTGTAATTGTAAGCCTGTAGCTTCAATGCCCATTGGCCAGTCATCCTTCTGGTTCTCTCAAATTATGGAGCCAATGCAAAGAGGAGTAGTCTGTCTCCAATTTAAAGTGCATTCCATGGATGTAAACCCAAAACTTCTTAAGGTGTAAATGACCACAAGGCATTCCTGCTCAGTTACAGGTTAGTTCCTCTCAGAGGCTGAGAGTGTCTGGCTCACATAAGCCACCGGATGATCATCCCCAAGTTCATCTACTTGGCTTACTACAGCGCTGATCGCCATCAACAAAGTGTTGGTTTGTATAATAAATTCCCAATAGAATTTGGATATTTCAAAATTGGAGAATCTATTAGATATTGGCGTAACTCATTGAAGGATTCCTGCGCTTCTTCATTCCATACAAATCCTTTCTTCAAATCCTTCAACAGATGAAATAAGGGTTTGGCAATTCTGTCAAAATCCTGAATAAATCTTTTATAGTATTCGACCATTTCAACGAACTCTTGGATGTCTCAGACACTCTTTGGCACAGCCATCCGTTATATGGCCTTGATCTTCCAAGCTTGCAGCTGCAATCAACTAGAGTTGATTACAAATCCCAGATATTCATACTCTTTCTTAAAGAAGTGATACTTCCTCAGCTTAATCTTCAAGTTGGCCGCAGACAGTCTCTTTAATACTTCTTCCAAGTGGTGTAATTGGTCACTAAACGTCCTACCAAACACATTGATATCATCCAAGTACACCGGGACACATGACAACTTCAAGTCATTCAATATAGCGTCCATGACCCTCTGGACGTTGCAGACGCTTCATAGACCCTGGGGCATCCTCATCAGTTGGTATAGCCCCTGCATGGTAATAATCGCGCATTTCTCTTTGTCTTCTCTTGGCAATCTTCTTGCCAATATCTCAATATTAGATCCATTGTGGAGAAATACTTTACTTATCCCAATCAATCTAGCACATCGTTGATTCTTTGTAGTGGATACAAATCCTGTTTTGTAATCTTATTCAGCATTTGATAGTTGATCATTTAATTAGAGACATCCTTTCTCTTCACAATATGAATCAGACTCTCCCAGCGACTTGATGATGGAACTAGAAGCCCATGCTTTACTAGTTTGCTGATTTCTTCTTTCATTACTGCTTCAGCTGCCTTTGACCGCCAAATTGGTATCATCCTGATTGGAAAAATTTTCCCAGTATTGACCTTGTGGATCACTTCTCTCATGCATCCTAAATTGTAGTCATCCTAAGCAAATACTTCCCAATACTTTTTGAACAATTCCAGCATCTTCTCTTGCTTTCCTTCCAGCAGATCAGTGAGCTGCTCTTGGTTAACCAATAGTTTGATACTCTCAGTTACCCTGGCTGATAATTCCATCTCATCAAGGGTCCCAAAATTGTGGAATTTCCTCAGTTCAGCCATCAGGATTTCTCATCGCTTCCTAGGTCTGAAAATCATGGACAATTAAATTGATTTTTAATATTTTATATTTTTTATATATTTTTTGTATATTTCTTTTGCAATGGGACTTGTAACCTACAAAAAGGTTCAGAGGTCCTTCTTTTCCCCTTCATCCAAACTGGGTCCTAGGTATACTCTAAACTACCAGCTATCATGGTTCAAAATCTTAGCCTCATAAGATTTAATTATCCATTTGGTTCAGTGGTCCTCTACTGGGACTTGACCAAAATCTCAGGACATAACCATTTAATGGTTCAGAGGTCCTCTGGGAACATTGAAAATATTTTCTCTTAGGTCCAATACTCCAAATTTTTTTAGTATTGACCTCCTTCACTATATGACCAGCAGCGCTGTCTCTTTATGTATAGGCTACTCTTACCGACTTTAGCAATACTCTTAAATATATTAGCTCTTTGATCTGACTGGTATTCTTCCAACAGGTCCTAATTTCATCTCATATTTCAGCAACTGATGCTTAAATTATTTCTATCTCATTAGTCAAAAGTTTCATCTGATTAAAAGATCTTTTTTCTCCTGAAAATGATTTTTGGCATTCATTGCCATCCAAAACGTTGAAAGTAATTCCACTGGTGGATCTGTAAACAATCCCTTAATCACACAGATCATTCTGGCATCGTTAGTTTCATCCAATTTCGTTGGAATTGATGAACTTGTCTCCAGCAATTTCTGATCATTTATTGAGTGTTATTGAGTCAAATGATTTAATTACTATCTTGTATAAATCATTTCCTGTTTAGATTTCATATCTTCATTAGTATGACAATCCAATCCTCTTAATTGATTGCGTCCTATATCATCCAATGCCTCATCTAAACCCTTTCTCCTCAGGACTATTTAAAGCGGATCTAATTTCAACCTGAGTTGATCCTGCTGTTCCTTAGGACTATTTCAAGTGGACCCAATTTTAACCTGAGTTGGCCCTGCTGATACTCTTCATCTCAAGTAGATGTCAGGTGGAACAGGTTTTCTTGTAGCACTAGATAGTTCCATATCTATGCTGTAATTCTATTTCCTGAATATTGAGTATCTTCAATTCACTTCACTTGCAGCTCCACTTCTGAGCTGGGTGAACGCCAATGAGCGTGATCCACTTCACATTTAGAATTTTAAATATCTTCATAGGACATCCTGTTCTAAGTTCTTCTACTCAACTTCACCCCTGTAGTGATCACCACTTTTTAAAAATTTATAGGTTTGATTATTATTGGCCAATAACCCCTATAAACTTATTACTTGCACAGGTTCAGATTTTTTGCAATCCATCTGCATTGCATAGTTGTTGATATAATCAGTTGATAATAGTATGATGACTATTATCCATAATTAATGGAAGTGCTAGATCTCACCCAACGCTTAGCCAGCGTTCCTGATCAAAATACTTGTGATGCCTTAAAAAAGGGATTCATCCTCATAACATCTAACATGATATTCTCTTAGATTCCTGTTGACAGTTTATCCAGTTTAACACAGTTGGCAGCAATCCCTGATTTGTTTCCGCTTCTTCTCTGAATAACCACTCAGATCCTTACTCTTTTCCTTAAAGAGTCTCCCAATTATCACACACAGCAATAGTATCCCTGAGAATTAATTGAACAAAAGGATGCTGATAAAGTTAATAAGCTGGTATATCTACTGTATATTTTGTACTACTTAAAACTATATTACAGATAAAAACTATATCTTTATTGGTGAATTATAGGGAATTTATAGTGGAGGATTTGGCACTTAACCCTCAGTTGACACCTCTTTGATGAAATGACAGCCGTCACTGTTGAATCACCCATCCTCATCTCAGCAGTGATGGTCTTCCCCATCCTGACTAGGATTCTGACGTTGGACATCCTTGAGACCTCAAACAGAAAGAGTCAGAAATATATTCTTAACATTTTCCTCTCAATCCAAGTGAACTAACCATATTTGGCAAATGATCTGCTTAGGTAATGGGACTTGTTATCCATTAAGGCAGGTCACAAACCAATTCTCAATTTGCTTGTTGCAGGCGGCATCACTCACCTCACAACTTACTTCTTTACATTCCCAATCAGTAAGTGATGAGCCTGACTAATCCAAATTTTTACACCTGATAGTTAATCACTATCAGATGTTCCTATTTGTTTGGCAACTCTGCTCGATGAGATCTTAAGTATTTGTCCAGATTGATCCCCTATGGATCCAACCAGGCAAATAACCTAAAATCCCCCAAACATAGTTATCCTGAAATCAGGGTCAACTGATTTCCAATTCACCTTGCATTAGAGAATTATCCCCTAGCAAGTCCTAGTAATCTAGCCAGCTGGGTTATGGGCAAAAATCCCAACATGCCCCTTAGGAGCTGAGTAATTGATCAATCAAGCCCTATATTTGAAAATGGTTGACCTGCAGGAGTACATTAAAATGCTCCCCATGATTATGTCCTGCCAAAAGGCAATCTCAAATCTGCAAGCCAAGCCAAATTTAATCTATAAAAATCAAGCCCTCCGCTGCTCAGGATGAATATCCTAGTATCTTGCAATTTGCCTCAAAATAGCTTAACAAATAGGAGGTGTAAAATTAATAAATCTCGCTTATTTTGCTAAACCCCAGTTTTATAGGTTTATCTAGTTTTTAATATTAGAAATCTTATATTTAGTTAAGGTTTATTTTCCCAAAATAATTTGAATACAGATATTGAAAGTACTACTCTCCTGCTACAACCTAGTTGTTGAATCCTGGGCCTAAGTGCCTGCAAGAAATCATATTGCCAGGATTCTAACGTTGACCAATAAATTAACTAAATTTAATAAGATGAATAATTGTAAATGGCAATCAGTAAATTTAGCATATATTAACCAATAATACAACTAAAGTTAATAAAATAAATAATAGTATAGTTGTTATACAATACTATATATTCTAAATATATAATGATGTTTATTTTTATATAGAAATAGTGAGGTTTTAAAAATGATATATATAGGTAGTGATTTTTAAAATAAAAGTGGGGAAAAAGCACTTTAAAAAAGTGGTATAAATGTTTTTGGAAAAAACAAGCTTTATTTTTTTTGGGGGGGGGAAGAAATGACTAAAAAGTTGGGAAAAAAGAACCCCCTACAAAAAAGCTCTAAAATATGAAATAAATGAGAAATTATGAATCCTCAATAATACCCTTTTGAAGTCGGGGCCATATTCAAACCTGATTTATAGAATCTTGTTCACAAATACAAATTAGAGCTTATATTAGATTAGGTCCAAGTGTAAACTATAAGCAACTTAGAATATACAGTGTTGAGTATATATATTATAAATGGCTATTATAAGGCAGTTTAAAATACGACACCGACTTCAAAAAGGTATTATTGAGGATTCATAATTTCTCGATTGTTTTAAAACAAGAAAACCCCTTGGCCTGAGACTTTATCTACATAATTATGCAGTATGCTTGAGGAACTCGCCAGCCTGCCAACCTAGAGTTCAGACATTCTAGTCGCTGTGCAAGTGATTTGTCGCAAAATATTAGGGAATTCGCCATTTCCATGACACGAGTAACCTTCGGAACAATGGTTCCGAGACTTATCCAGAGGTTAAAGTGAAGCTCCCCTAAACATAATTAATTACGCGAGCCACGGGTTGGTTCATGCTTTTATAAATGTGTATTATAAATTGCAACTATGATTGGGCTTTAAGGGTGGTATTGGAAATATTTAATTGATTGAGAATGGCGAACTTACTGCATTCTGGAAATTTTAAATTAGGAAAGGGTTGGAAGTGTGGAGCAAGGTAGAAGTGGATCCAAATTCAAATGGGATAAATTAACCAATTTGCGAAATTAAAAAAATAAATCCAAAGCCAAGATCTATTGAGTCGAAATGAGATTTGCCCTATTCTGGTTTATTTATTTCATATCTACCAAGCTACTATCTGAGGAGAAGTTCCTTAGATTAACAAGGAAGAGTTTTAAGCGACAATATGAGTACTTTAATCCCGTGAAGGCGCGATGTAAAAAGAAGGCGGTCATCCGAAATAAGGGAAACTATGAATGTTATGCCATAGCAGTGGGAAACAAATTAAAGGTTAAAAGCAGCTACTTTGCATCCAAGAGGATGGTACGCAAGGTTCACTCCAAGTTCAATCTCCTCAGCGCACTGTATTTTGTTGACGGAAACTTGCTCGATGCAAAAGCCAAAATTTCAAATGGAGTTGACCTTGTGCTAATTACCATGCCAGCTCATCCTAAGTGCCGAGCAGTTAACTACGGCTTAATTCAGCTCTCTGCAACCCTAATTGGACCAGGATCGTTCCCAATTACCGCAGCATACATGAACTTGACGGGATGGCGGGAAGGAGAGTGGATAAACTACAACTCCATAACCCAGTCTGGTGAGATCAAGCTTACTGATGAATATTTAATCAGCGCACAGCAATCCCGTAATTCCGCAATTGGTATCAAACTAATAACTACTGCCAACACTACATGTACCCCCAATCTCATCCAGTATTCCTTGCTATGCGATCGCGTGGAAGCTAACGCCGTGTTTTTTAAAAACGGTTCGATTGTTTTTACTTGGACTACGGAAAGTTCTAAGATCCCCATTCTTCTACCTCTCATCAAAGACAACTCCCCACAATTCTTTGAATCTTTCGTTGGTTGTATCAACTACTCGGCATAACCTTTGTACTGTCCAGTGTGATTCGACTTCCAAAGGGTAAAAGATTATAACAACGAGTAAGATAATGGAACTAACTTAAAGGCATAAAGGTTAGGTGCACAAAAAAGATTCAATTTCACCTTTTCATTTACCGCTTAAATTTAAACAATCACCTTTGATACTCAAACTATCTCAAGCACTACGTGAAATAATGAGGCTTTTAATTTCAGACCGCAGATAACTAAGTTCTACATTTTACCGTTGTCGGACATCAGGATTCATTGGCCAGACGTGAAGTTACAAGCTTTTCGGAGCTGCAGATACTTGGAACCCTCCAATATTGATAGACATATATTCAGAGGATAAATCTTAGCTAAGGAGATTCTGGATAATAGTCTTTCTAATTATAGGCAATATCAAATACTTCAGACAAGATTGTTTTTAAATTGAATGACTCAAGTGCAAGATATCCTTACTTTTAGAAACATTTAATATTTATAGGGTCTAAGGGGGCAATGCCTCATAGGATATTCCAATGATGCTGAGACATGATCTCCAGGTGTTCTATCTTTGAGTTTTTAAAAGCCCCAAGGGGCTCCTAGTGCAGGCAACTATTGCAGGATAAAGGCCTGGGGTACTGCCTCCACCACACTAGGGATGTGCAGACCTAAGCACCACCAAAGGTGGGCCTAATCACAATTGGGTGTAGCTCACATTACCTCTAAAATGACATATGCCCACCCTGTTTAAGTACTTGGCAGCTCATCTGTACCAGCCAGGACAGGCAATATGCCTCTCATCCCCTTGCAAGAGACAAGGCCTGATGAACCCCAGGTTTAAGGCCCTTGAGGGGGGGAGAAGCTGAAGCTCTCCCCTTTGTCACCTGATTTTTAGTGGAGTTATGCTCTCTGGCACCTTTTTATCCAGAAAGCCTTGTAGTCTTTTCAAATCTGCTGTAATTTTCATGCATAATATATTTTGCCATCAGCTGGCTCATGCTGACCAAAATAGCAACTAGAAAAGCTTCAGGCTAACTTGGTAAACTGCAGCATTTATTGTAGACAGGTATACCAAAGTGCAGCCACTCAGCATTACCTTTTCCTTGCCCTGAGGTCTGTACTTATGCATCCTAGGTTGTGGGAAGGCTTTTTTAATAGGTGCTATGCCTAACTTGTACCCCCTTCCTGCCCATATTCTTCCCTCAGAGAGTAGTAGACACCCACAAGAACAGGTTGGCACAGTCATCACTACCATCCTGTACTTCTTTCAGGCCACTACAGGACCTGACCAATATCTCTCTCTGGGTTCTGGTGTTAGCTACTTATAAAAATTTACTTAAGTGTTGAATATCAGTTGTCAACCCAGTAACCTTTTTACTGCACAGGTTTGATTTCCTTGTGCACTTTGCATTGTATAGAATATATTATCCAATAATAGTATGGAGACTTTTATCCATAGT
>JAKSZP010015516.1:0-12424 GCA_022478985.1 Massospora cicadina | reverse complement strand
TAGTTCTTACTACAGAGGTTGAGTCAAGGTTTTCCAAATTTTATAACGCCAAATTATATGATTAATATGGAACACATGAGAAACCAAGAGGTGGGATTGTCAGAAAGCTCACCAGGGAAATATCCAAATAGAGGAGGGTATACTGGTAGATCCCCATTACAATTACCTATTAACTAATGGTGTAAAAATGCTGTGACCATATAAAAACCATCCTCAGAGTGAATCCAAGACATATGATTAATGAGATCCTGATAAAAGGGTTTTAGATTTTGACACTAATAATTTGGATTGGAGCTGTAGTTTGTTCTACCAGTTCATGAATCAGAAAGAGCAAAGACGGCATTTCAAACACTTTTTGCGTATGAACACTTTGGCTTTATCAGGATATCTACGCAATATTAATTACATTAGTCATTATGTTATCAAATATGTGAAACCAACTTCCCAAAACGTAAGAATGATACAAAACTCAACAGCAAATGGTAATCACCAATATGGTCTCTTACACTTCGAATAATAGTGTACAACAGTAGGCGTTGATGCGACAAATGGACACCAGCTTCCAACAGATCTACTTTGGATTGGACTCTACGTCGCAGTTCTCAGCAGTCAAATACACAATCTTGAATCTGGCGGCTGAGCTAAATATGAAACTTTGAGAGATAGTTAAATATTAATAACTATCTTGTGTTCAATTATTGGTGAAAGCAAAAATGGATAGTACTGCCAATTGATAGAATCTAATATCATTAATTTGATCTGAGTCCCAGGTGCAACTGAGCCAATAGTTGCCATCAACATCAAAACCCAAATGATTATTCTCAATTTGGTCAAGGGGTGACGTGAAATTAAGAACACCACCAAAGATATGGAGAGACAATTCAAAAAACTTAACAAGGAGATGAGAGCCAAAATTAATAAACTTCACACAGAAGTAAAAATTGTTTTTAATTTTATTTAGGGAAGGCTGACCAGGGGATGGACAATTCTGATAAGACACTAAACAATGAAATGAACTCAGCGAGAGGAGGGCACCCCCAGAGGAGCAAACACTATCTCCTGTTGCCAGAGGGAACGCCAAGAGAAGGAAGGGGGTTACGTGTGTAGGGGCTTGCACCAATATTGAACACGTATGCAGGAAGGGGTCTGAAACAATAAATCAAACTGGAAACCAGGATGAGACCATCTGGCGGCGATGGGGTGGGAGGTACCCAAACATCTAAGCTTGAAAGTGGTCCGCAAGGTGTGACTGGAACCGGCGTAGAGCTTCCTGGAGGGTGGGAATGGAGAATGAGATAGCATCCAAGACAATCATACGGATAGTCCACATAACGATTGCAACTACTAAGGAATGGAGGGAAGGTGGTAGAGGGAAAATTATGGACAAAGAAATTATGTCCTGAGACATACTGAAGGGCTGTGCCTGATCCTGGCGAAATAGACGCTGTACCTCAAGCCAATTCGCTTTTGAGGGAGGGCACTCTTCCAGGTGGTGAAACAATGTTCCATACTGGCCACACATGACGCAAGATGTGTGCAAAGCGTTAGAGCGCTCAGCAGTATGTATACCCATCTCAAGCAGCGCCACACATGGGAACAAATATGCGGCTGCAGAGAGGGTGGTAGTCATAATTACAATTGGCTTTCTGGGTGTCAAGTGGGTAGGAGATGTCCATCATGTCCAGGTAGTCCACCCTGGCTATGGTAGAGGACCTCATGGGTATCACTCCGTTCAGAATATGTAGTCTTTGTACTTCCTGGGTGAACCAGGGAGTAGGGTGCCCCCTCTGGGTGGTGTGCCCACAGATGCTAATTCTCCACTAAGCGCTCCACATTAAAGAGGATCCTTTTGAAGTACGGTGACGTCCCATGTGGGCCCACAGCAGAAGGATGTGAGGCGAGATATTTTAGCAGAGAGTGGGGGTGGGTAGGATTGCTGAGGCCCAGGGCGCGGGAGAAGTTGGAGCGGGCTGTGCGGGACCAGTGCTGGGCTGAGATCGTAGGGTTGGTGATAGCAGCGATCCAGGTTCCAAGGATTTTGGCAGCATGGGCTTCAAAGTTGAGCAGCCCCATACCACCACTATGGCGAGGGCCAAACATGATGTCCAGGCGCGCACCGGTGGTGGGCGGCCTAACCAAAGCCACCCTTGCAGAAAGGCGTATAATGACTTAAAGAAATAAGGGAAAAAAGCGATGGCGTGGACCCCAAACCAAACTTTAGAAAGCTGCATATAGTTGGCTAGCACTACCCTGCCTGTAAGGGAGGTCTGGCGGGTTTTGAGGGAAGCTATGCGTTTTGTGAATGTTGTCTAGGATATGGTTTTCATCACCGTTGAGGCGTACCCTCCCGTTTCCAGACACACCCCAAATGGCGGACAGGGCCAACGGTGGAGCTTGGCACAAAGGGGAGCACAAGTGGGGCGGTGTGGGGTGGGCAGGGCAAGCGATCCCATGAGCAATTTGATGAAGCAGGAAGAAAACGGGGCGCTGGGGCCCAGCGGGCTTGATACTGACCAAGGAGAACAATTTAAGTTTTGGAGGCGTTGAGTGCAACATTACTTACCCTGGAGTAAACCTGGATAGTAGCTTCAAGCGCGTGTGCATCATGAATGTTTGACACCCCAACCACACAATCATCAGCAAACGCCAACATCTTGTCTGGTGCTTGGCCTTGCACATGGACACCAGTAAGGCGGGCATTCACATTTCAAAGAAGTGGGTCAAGGCTGAAGTTATACAAGAGTGGGCTAAGTGGGTCCCCTTGGCGCAGTCCCCTTTGAGGGCGGACTACATCCTTGAGGAAGCCAGGGCCACGCACAGCCATTGAAACGGATTCCGTGAACAACATTATCCAATTAATAAAATGAGAGGGGAGGTGGAACTTGTGGAGGCAGGCTCTGAGGTAATCCCAGTTGAATCTATCATAGGCCTTATGCTGGTCTAAAAAACAAGTGCTCTAGATGCCGCGGATTGACAGACGTTGGCTACGGTGTGAATGTTGTCCCAAATTAATCTTTTTGGAATGAGACCAAATTGTTTAGGGAAAATAAGAGCAGAGGCAACTACCCCTAGGCAGTTTGTCATGATTTTAGTAAAGATCTTTGTTTCTGTGTTAGTGAGTGAAATGGGGCTCCAGTTGGCCAAGTCCAGCTTATCCCCTTTCTTGTACAACGTCATTGTGAAGGCCTCTTGCCCTCCAGGAAGGAGGCGCGTTTCCATAAGGCATTAATTCATAGAGGCCAGCAGCAAGGAGATTAAAACCTTTTAAATACTTCTTATAGAACTCATAAGGGATGCCATCTGGGCCTGGGCATTTTATATACTTTGTACCATGAACGGCGGACCAGAGTTTGTCCTGAGTAATCAAATTCATCGGCTCTGGAAAGTGGGAAATGGTGCAGATATATGCACCTTCGAGAAAATTGTCCACTTCAGCTGGTGGAACTGGATTGGATCAATATAAATTGGAGTAATAGTTGTGTATTTTGATCGCCACGTCAGCTGGCATATCTGCGATGGAGTGGTATGGCCGTCGCACCTGTGTGCAGGCCAAAATCTGACATGGTGCGAAGAATTTTTGAAAAAAGTAAGCGGAACATGTATCACCTGCTGTAATATGATTTGCTTTATACTGAACATAAACCCTTTGATTGTGTTGTCTCACCAGTGCGTTGAAACGGGTGCCACTTCTGTCCACTTGCGACCCCAAGCCAGGCTGTAGCCCACAGCGGGTACATTGGACTCCAGGTGGTCCACTTCTGCCAGCATGTGCAAAATGACTGCCAAGGCAGCCCGCAAGTGACGTGAGGAGAGGTGGCGAGCCTGGAAGATTGTGTTTGCTTTGAAGGTTGACCAGGAGGAGATTGAGTCTGCACATAATGGTGTGGTAAACTCCAGAGCCGAGGTCACGGTTTTCACTAATGAGGAACACCTTGGTGAAGCAGTCTTGGTGAGGTGGAGTTTGCACCACTTCGGCGCCTGGGCCGCTGGATTGGACAAATGGAAGGAAACTTATACCATTATGTGGTCGGATAAATCAATTTTTGTCATGGTAAAGTGAAAAAAATTTGGGATTGAAATTTCAACAGCGTGAGAATAAGGTCAATGTGGGTCATAGACCTTAGCTGGCCATTGTGCACATGGGGGTGAGACATGTTAGTGAGTAGCTGTGCATGCCATGGCAGAGTATCAAACAACCCTAGGGTGGCTTTTAGAACGCAAAGTTCAATGTGCCCCTGTGGGGGTGTACGCAATGAGGGCCAGCGGTCTGTGGATGAGTTTGTCCAGAAGTTCATATCACCAACAACAAATGGGTTGGGGGTAGCGGAAGGGAATTGATGGCCAAGAAGAATTCCTGATGATCTCATGCACAGTCAAGAAGTTTTGAATTTCACTTCTAATGGGGCAGGTTTAACCTTAAAGTTACACTAGGCAGATTCTCCAAAAAGCGATAAACTAAACAGGAGATTACAGGTTAAAAATTTACCTAATTTTTATTTTTGAAAAGAGGAAATATTTATAGGCTTTTTTATGGTTCGTAATCTATCAGAGTGAATTAATCTCTGCGCAATTGAATCTTCAATTAGTTGATCAGGATCTGATTGATCATCAACTTTGATAGATTGTGATAGATTGCTCACTCCTTCCAATGATGTTGGGGGAATTGAGGAAGGGGATTTTTCAGAGATATGAAAAATTGGTGAAATCCCAACACTTTCCCCCTCAAGGTTTGATCACAGTGGAGGATGACTTCTTAAAACCTAGGATGAATACAATTTACCACAATACCAGTATCAGTATAAACAATCGAATATTATAATCCTTTTTGAAATATAGCTCTATAAGGACCAGACCAATTAGTTCCCAGCTTTTCAAAATGTCCACATGGCCAAGAATGATAATATATAACATAATCTCCACTCTGATATCCAAGTAAGACTGGTTTATGTTGATTGCTTCATAGAGTCTCTCTTCAAGTGGTGGTTTCAATTGAATTCATTGCTTGAGCCTGGAGGCAGATAATCTCATCAGCCAAATTTTTCATAACTAAATTGAAGTTTTCTGGGATGCTTTCTTCAAGGATAGTCTGAACACTAGAAGGGACTGAAGGATCCCGCCCAAATATACACTTAAACGGGGACATCTTGATAATGCAGTGATAGTTTATCTGATAAGTAAACAAGGCACTCAGTAAATAAAAAATTCCACTGAGTTGGATAGTTGAGGCCATTTTCCTTAAAATTGAGACCAAGGTTCCATTAACTCGTTCAATGGCCCCATTTGTGGATGAATTATATGGGACAACAAATCGCTGAGTAGCTTTAAATAATTTTGATAACTCCTGTATAAACTGCGAGGTGAAATTAGTCCCATTATCTGACATAAGGACCTTTGGACATCCATGTTGGGAAATAATATGCTGATATAGGAATAAGGCTGTAGTCTTAGCCGAAGGGGTAGCAATTGAAATGGCTTTAACCCATTTGGTCAAATGGTCAACGGCCACAATGATATACTGATGACCATGCACTCCTCGAGGAAAAGGCCCTACAACATCAATGCTAACTAATTTGAGCGCCTTAGTTGGGGAAATTACTTGATGTTGATAAGTAGGGTTGGTAGTTCCATGACTTTTGCAAGTAAGACATGAGTCAAGAGTCTCCCAAATGAACTCAGTCATGTTGTTCCAATAGTATCGAGTCTTTAACCATTCTTGAGTTTTCTTCAAGCTGCTATGACTGACTTGTTCATGACCTTACATTACAGCGTGAAACCTGGAGTTGGGATGTAGGAAGGGCAACCACTTAGACTTGACTTTCTTATAAAAAACTCCATCTTGAATCATAGTATCCTTGGTAATTGATCTTAGATAGGTCCGATCCTCTTCAGTCTCTCAATCCCATAATTACAGTCATCCAATAAGATTATACAAGCGTTCTTCAATTTCTGGTTCCAAGGTCAGAATAGGTAGTCAGGATAACCCATCCACATTTTGATGCTGAGCTCCTGAGCGATGAACAATGGAAAATTGTAATTTTGCAATCATAAAGCCCAATGGGCCAACCTCCCTTCTAGATCCTTCATATTCTGCAGCCATTGTAAGGAGACATGGTCGGTAATAATGGTGAAATGGGTACCATATAAGAAAGGGCTGAAGTGCTTAATTGCTAGAATTACTGCCAAACATTCCCTCTCAGTAACACTATAATTTCGTTCAGCCTTTGACAAAGTTTTGCTATAGTAAGCAACAGGATGATCCTTATTTTCTTCATCACACTGAGATAAAATAGCCCCAACTGCAACATTGCTTGCATCCATATGTAGAAAGAAAGGCTAAACAAACTGAGGGTGAATTAGAACAGGTGCCTTCATTATGGCGGTACGCAGAGAATTGAAAGACTGTTCTTGAGCTGATCCCCACTCAAAAGACACTCCTTTTTGCAATAGGTGAAATAAGGGTTCAGCCATATCAGCAAAGTTGGGAATAAATTGCCAGTAATTCCCAACCATATCAAGAAAGACTTGAATATCCTGTAAAGAAGAGGGAGGAGGCATTCGTTGGATGGCTTGAACTTTGTCTGAGAGGGGTTAAATCCCTTTAGCTGAAACTTGATGTCCTAAAAAGTCCATTTCATTTTGAAAGAATGAGCACTTGGAGGGCTTGAGTTTTAAGGAAGAGCCCCATATTCAGCTAAAAACTTATTTTAAATGGTTTAAATGCTCAGTAAAGGTTTTGGAAAACATGGTAATGTCATTAAGATATACCAGAACACAAGTAAGCTTAAATCCTGGAGCATACTGTCCATGGCCCTTTGGAAAGTTGTGGGGGCGTTGCTTAGGCCTTGAGGCATGTGAGTTGGTTCAAACAACCCTTCACTCGATATCAGGGCACACTTGGCACAATCTTATGGAGACAGTTCGATTTGCCAATATCCACTGGCTAAGTCCATGGCCGAAAAATAGGTGTATCCAGCCAACAATTTAAGAGAATCATCAATCCTAGGTAAGGGATAACAGTCCCATCGGGTAATAGCATTCAATCAACAATAATCCATCATGACTCGAGGAGAACCATCTTTCTTCTTAACCAACAACAATGGGGATGCCCAGGGACTATTGGAGGGCTTTAATAATCCAGCCTCCAGCAATTGATTCAACTCTTTAGTAACCTGGGCTTCTTCTACTTTGGATTTATGATAGGGCTTCACACATATAAGAAGGTGATCACCAGTTTTAAAAGTGTGCACTACACCTTTCATCTTCCCAAAATCGTAAGTATGCCTAGCAAAAATATCAGAATATTCGTCTAATAATTGAAGCACTTGTTTCTCCTGTTCCTTAGAGAGATGTTTCCCAATAGCAGGTCCCACAGTAAGGATTTCCTGTTCACTCTCCAATCCAAAGTCTTGTAAACTCCCAAAGGGTTTAACATCATAGATACGAGATAAGGGTAACAGCTTGACATAAGCAATTGGGCGCTCTCAATCTACCAGTTTTGGCACATCAGTAAGGTTCGCTAGTAAGACAGATAAAGAGCCTGAATAAGCATAATCCAATATTCCAGGACAAGGCAAGAGTTCTTTGGCAGAAGGATTGACAGTGCCCTGGACTTGTAGCAGATGCCCCTTGGGAATCAAAAAGTGCAAATAAGTATTAATGATCGCTTATGATTTTGGTGAAATAACTAATTTCTCAGGAGAAAAAATAGGCATTCCCTCTTAAATATCAGCCATGGTAGGAGGTAATTTTACATGAGGATCTTCAACCTGATACTGAAGTGAATAAGACCAATTAGTTCCTTCTAGCAGACATAAACAACGTCAAATGGAAGCATGATCAGATAAAAGTAAGGGAACTCGATACCCCAAGAGAAACAATGATGAGCCAGGGTAGTTAATAATTCCATCAAATTCTCGTAAGAATTGAGTACCCAAGAGTAGGTCATAACTCAATTTTCTAGCACAATTTCTGGAATGGTAAAGGTTAATTTCCCGATTTTTCAGAGGAAGGGATGAAAAAGCTCCAATAGACCAAGTACTCTGAGGGCCAGCGGTGCCATATTCTTCATAAATGAGAAATATTAGGGGTTAATTTGATCCGTTTGACCAATTTGAAGGAGACAACATTCACCGGGGATCAAGTATCTATGATAGCCTTGGCATTGATTTGATTTACTCAGAAATTTAATTTGGATAATGGTGCTTCCAAACTGAGAGGATAATTCCAATAAGGAGGGCAAGGAATAAGAAGAATGGTCATCTTTATTACACTTGATTGAACTTTGCTGATCTTGCTGTTCACTCACATCATTATCAAGGTGAAGAATCTTATTGGTCTTATCTCTTTTATTTTTTCATCTGCTTCCTTTTTAAGACAACGATCCTCAGTATGAAAGTAGCGATGACAATAATTACACTGGATAGCTCTAGTGTTCTCAGGCATGGCAAAGACTTTGGGCTGACTAGGTCTAGAAGACTCTTTAAACTTGGGGTTTTTGGAGAATTAAGTGGGCAACTCCAATAAGGCCTCCTTAATATACAAAATACTTCGGAATTTTTTTTGACACTGATTGAATAAACTTGCATTTGCGTCCTAGTAGTAAAGGCTGACAGAACTGCGGTTATTGCATCGTCCAAGTTTAACTGACCACAGGCTACAAGAGTTTAGGCTTCCCAATAGAACTGATAAGCAAAGTCCTTAATAGATTCATTTTAGTGGGGCTGTATACCCATAAAGGCCTGTTTTGCGAAGATAGGGTCTGCTCATTTCCAAATTCTTTGATCAATGCTTCTTTGACTTGAGCCTAAGTAGAGCAAGTCATTAAGTGGGGAACATAATATCTTGAGCCAATCAAATAAGGCAATTAGGCAAGTAATTCATCAATTTGGTGATCCGTGGCCTCACTTAATGCCTTTTAATACAGATATAGAAAGGCGATAATGCTGCCTTCCCCTGGGGAGTATATGTCCTTGAATACTGGCTTGAAACTCATGGGAGCATTAGTAGTCAAAACATGCACTCCAGTTTGTTCAGATTGAGTAGACACATAAGAGGCAGAATCTGAAGCTTGAGAAGAAAATTGAGGGTAAGGACCAACAGCTTCCATCCAAATTTCGTTAATTTGTCGATTCAGGTCTGCATGCCCTACTTTTTCATCTAATTGGCGAGATAGCTCAAAAATATGTTTCTGTTGTGCATTGTACTTGAGTTCCAGAGTCTCAATTTTCGCTTGGAGCAATTTCCCTTTTAATTCACAAGCATGTAATAAGATATCAGTGTCCTTGGCCCACTTTCTCAAATTGATCAATTCATTGGACAAGGACTGCAGAGTCAAAAGGGGGTCAATTGGTACCCCATCAGGGGTTAGGTTGCATTTTTTGGTCACCTTAGAGAATTGTTCACATAAGTGGGGCAATTTGTTCATGAGAGAGTTAATTTGCTTATAAGATCCTGAATGACCATCAGCGCCTGGAGGTCCACGAGGTTCATCTGCACCTGGGGGTCCATGGGGCCCATCAGCTCCAGGAGGTCCACGAGGCCCTACACCTCCAGGTGGCCCACGAGGTCCTTCTACCCCAGGAGGACCCATATTTCCAGAGATTTTCTCAACTCATTGACCTGGAACTGAATTCCTGAGTATAGTTGTTTTAATTGAAAAAGATGGGTTCTAATTTCTTCCTCCGTTGATTGACTACGCTCAGAGAGTTGGGAAACACCCTCTCTCCATTCCTTCTGGATCTCTTGAACCTTTTTTGGAAATTGTACATCAATAAAATTTGATATCCCATGATTGATCTGAATAAGCTGCTGTTGTACTTTGTTGAGGAAGTTCAATTATTAATAATACCATCATAAATATCTTGGCTAAACTTGGACTCCAACTTTAAACTTTTAAATATAATTATTAAAGGATTGGAGTCCTTCTAGTAAATTGAGATTCCCTTGATGGTGCATTCCAACTACAGGTAGCAAGTGGTATAATGTAGGATGTACAAGTTGTTGTAGATATTGTTCGAAGCCAATCCCTGGCATTTGAGAGGTTTTCAGCACTTCTTGCAGTATAGAAGGTACTAAATTCAATCAAGATCGGGTAGAACGTATTCCAGGGATTAGAGCCCCTTCAAGTAATTGATTGATGATCTTTTGCAAGGCCTCAGGTGGCATTTGAAAGTCTGAGGCAAAACTTAAGTTAGGATTATAGAATTCCAAGTTAGCCCAAAAATTACAACGTGGAGGGTAATCTTGGGATTTGGGCTCCTTTTGAAGGGACCCATTGTAAAATACTGCCTTGCTCTTGATCTTGAGTCTCGTCAGGCGAAAATTGAGAATCCATAGTGATAGACGTGGTCACTGGTGCATAACTCAGAGAGCCCCTGTAATGAGCACCACTCTTGAAGTTTTGAATTGCACTTCTAATGGGGCAGGTTTAACCTTGAAGTTACACTAGGCGGATTCTCCAAAAAGTGATAAACTAAATAGGAGATTACAGGTTAAAAATCGACCTAATTTTTATTTTTTGAAAAGAGGAAATATTTATAGGCTTTTTATGGTTCATAATCTATCAGAGTGAATTAATCTCTGCGCGATTGAATCTTCAATCTTTTGATAAGGATCTGATTGATCATTAACTTTGATAGATTGCGATAGATTGCTTGCTCCTTCCAATGATGTCAGGGGAATTGAGGAAGGGGATTTTTCAGAGATATGTGAATTTGGTGAAATCCCAACACACAGGTAGGGGCATAAATGTTGACAACAGCGTGCACTTTGTCACCCCATGAAAAGGTGACTACAAGGATGCAGTCATCAAGGTACAATTTTGACAAAATAAATCTAAAACTACAGTTCACTCAAATAAGCACCTCATATTGTGTAGACCAAAAGGAAAGGGAAGGGAGGAGCATGGGTGCCCATGTTTCCTCTGCACCATGCAGACAATGGGTTTCCTGAATGGACAGGATGTCCACAGTAAATTATTTTTTAAAAAACTCAGATTCCTAGACTGGGACACCAAGGCCTTGAGTCCAGCGATGTTCAACGTCCCTAAAGTAAAGGCTCCCCCCATCGCACCTTAGGTGTGAGGGGAAGGGCGCCCATGCCCTTCAGCCTTCTTGTTCTCAGCATGTCGCTGTTTGGCAGTGCGGGTATTTTGTGCTATGGAGTATGGTTCAGTATGGGAAGCTTTAGCTGTGGGGTTCGCGTTGGCTTTTGCCTTCTGCTTTTTCCCCACTGTGGGACGAATTTTTGGCGTTGTGTGCACTTGTGGTACACCATTGCATGAAAGTGGAATTTTATTAGGAATATTGTTGAGCGACTCAGTTCTTAATCGATGCTTGGTAGCATTGGTTGGGTGAAACTGACTCACCCATCGGGTCTACAGCTTAGTTGGCCCATAAGCTTGGGTGGCCCAATCTGATTGGTGCAGGGATTTGTGAGCTGCTTCCACCACAAATGTCTTGATGTCCTCCTGGAGCTGGGTCAGCGGGATTGTAGGTGCAGTCTTGACCGCCTCCTTGGATGCTGCCTTGAAGGCCTGCTTGGCCTTCTTACACTCCTGAGGGGACACAGGTTTTACTTGAATGTAGCACCCTGGCACTCCCCATGGGAAGGCTGCGTCAGTATCTACTGATAGTTCATAGTGGGAGTCTGCACCACACATTGCTTCCAGGTTTATTTCAGTTTGGGTAATGCCCTCCTTGGCAGGGCAGGTATGAGCCTTGTGGCCAAAAGCATACCAGAAAGTGCAGATAGGAGGCGCGCTATCCACGGGGACCCTTAATGGGCGGGAGTCTTGCCCATTAATTTCTATAAAAGCAGTTTGAGGGATTTAAGTCAAATCCTCTGCTATTCCCGAAGATGGGGTGAGAACAACAATTGCTTTGCCCATGCACAAGTCTGGCATAAGCATAAAGTGCTGCATCTCAAAAGATTGGATTTCCCATATTTGGCGAGCCCAGCCTTCAGGTGGTGCTCCATCTTGGTGCGCTTGACTGTAGTAGGTAGGAAGTCAAATGTTACAAAAATTTGGTTCGATTTAGTCCAGTGGGTGCATTTTGTTTCAGCTACCCATTGACCATCTGGGAGGTCAACTATTACTTGCACTTGTGCAGCTTTGTCCACCACTTTTTTGATTGAAACCAGGATCCAGCCAACCGCGAGGCATGGAGTGGGTTAAACATACACCGCGCTTAGGAAATGTATGTGTACATCTCCACAAAGCTTCTCCCAAAGCACAGTTTGTCGAATAAACAGGAAAACATGCACCCCGTGTTCCACCAATGATAGTGGTTGGGAGTGCGACGTATTGATGAACTGGTTGCAGCGCACTTGCCAGGCCAAAATTTCTGGGGAAATGGTAACCGCCAGTTTTTTACTATTAATCCTATCTATTCCGCCAGATTTGCCAGGGCATTTATGAAACTTG
>JAKSZP010015515.1:0-12473 GCA_022478985.1 Massospora cicadina | reverse complement strand
CATGGACTGGCAACTCGCGGCCTGCGGTAGAAGTGCCACCTCAAAGAGTCCTACCCCAACCCCACAGCCCATTTCGCGCGGATCCTTTGCAGTGTTGGAGGAAGTGAATATGGACTCAGACTCATCAAATGGGGACACCGCGGAGGTCACCATTGAGCACCCTCAGGTCCTTCCCCTGCAACGGAGCGGGGGCAGCATCCTAGGCTGGCTTACTGGGTCCTCCGCCCCCCCACCCTCTCCTTCCCTTCAGAACCCTCGACGCTCCTCACGGATTGCAGCTATTAGTCAAGCTAAAGGACTCCGACTAGCCGCCTCACAGCAGCAGGTTTAAGCGCTGGCAACCCCCCAGGACATGGAGGGGAACAGCTATGAGTCCCCATGGCAGCACCCGGGTCCTGCAATCCATCAATGCAAATGGGTTGCGGGACTTTAAGCGGGGAGCCCGCCTCCTCCGAAACTTCAGGTCAGCACAAATTGACATCGCTGCTGTCCAGGAGCCCCATATCCTCCCCCACGAACAATCTGCATGGAATGAACAGTTTGGAGGCAACTACTCTGGACAAACCATGCCGCCCATATTGTTTTGAATCCCCGGGTTAAAACCCATTCTTTTTCACAATATCTAGATGGCCGCCTCATACTGGCCAAACTCACCACTCCTGACTTCTCCTTCTTCGCTGCAAGCATCTACCTGCCTAATGCAGGTCAGGAGCAAATCGGCTCTTGGAAGAGCTCCTCCAACTCAATCTCCCACGGAATACAGTCCTCTTAGGAGATTTCAACACAACCATAAGTCGCGTCCGTGACTCTTACCCCTGCAGCAAAGGAACGCCCTGGATCAAGTCACCTCCAGGATTTCCTTCGCCTGAGCGGCTTTATAGATGCACTTCCACCCTCCGCGTCTGGCCTAGGTTGCATGACTAGGATCCAGTATGATGGAGGAGCTTTCCAGTCGGCGTCACGCATAGATATGGCACTGATTGGCCCCCTGCTAATTGGCCGCGTCTCCTCTCCCATCTCTCGTGACAACCATCTGAGTGATCACAGGTCACTCACCGTTGTCCTCACCACCACACTTAGACCGTCGCGTAGGTTCTGGCCTAGGGTTGCCCCAGCTCTTCTCAACAACCCCTTCACTAAGGAGAAGCTGTCTATGACCATCCGGGAGACTCTCACTTCCCCCCCACCCCACCTGCTTGACCACAAGGCTAGATGGGCGGTGACCAAGGAGGGCATCACCCGCGTTGCTTACAACTGTGCCAAAGCCCAGATGACTGCAGCTCGCGCCAGAGTCAAAAGGGCGGAAGCCAGAATCAGACATCTGGAGCGAAACAGCCAGCCTTCGCCCTCTCCCAGATGGTTGGAAGACTGGGAAGCGGCGCAGGAAGCACTCCGCTTGGAGCTCACACTGCAGGAAGAACGGGCAGCAAACTTTACAACATCTCGTTACTATGCTCAATGGGAACGCCCCACCCGCTTCTTCTTTCAGAAACAAAAAGCCCGGTCAACAGCGCAGGATATTACTGCACTGAAGATTGGCACTACAACCACTTCAGACAAAAAGGAAATCACGCAGGAACTACACCGCTTCTACTTTAACCTCTTCCATGCCACCCAGGTGGACCCATCGGACATCCAAGACTTCCTGTGGCGGGCTCCAGAGCCGCCCATTGACCCACGGGCTAATGAGGCTCTACTGGCGCCTATTTCCATCCAGGAGGTGATGGAAACCCTTCTGAAATTTCACGGCTTAAAGCCCCAGGCCCAGACGGAATACCCTTTGAGGTGTACCTTCTGGAACCTGCAGTGATAGCCAGAACCCTCCGCGACCTCTTCGCTGCACTCTTGGTGAATGGCGAGGTCCTCCCCGACTCCAGAGGCTCAATCACGACCCTCATACACAAGAAGTCAGACCGTGAGAACCTGGCGAACTGGCGCCCCATAGCGTTGATCAACACAGACCACAAGCTCTTCACGAAGCTTCTGGCCAACCGCATCACCAAATGGGTGTCACCTCGCCTCTCCCCATCCCAATACGGTTTTATTCCGGGGAGGTCGTTATGGGACAACTATAATGACCTTCACGTGACTTTGACTGCTAACTCTCGTAAGGTGAATGGCTTTGTGGCTCTCCTGGATATGGAGAAAGCATATGATCGGGTAGCCTGGAAGTATATTAATGCTTCCCTGGCCCGCTTCCATCTCCCACCCGCAGCTAGGCGCTGGATATCAGCGCTCTATGACCAGCTCCACACCAGAGTCCTGGCGTCAATGGGGTTTACAGTGGCAGTACCAGTTAGAAAAGGTCTCCGGCAAGGGGACCCCCTGAGCCCTATCCTTTTTAACATCACCCTTGACCCCCTCTTGGCCTCCTTACAGGACAAGCTAACAGGGATTCTGGTCCCAGGTAAAGCCCCCACACGCACCATGGCATTTGCAGATGACACTGCCATTGCATTTGGCTGCCCTGGGGATGTTGCCCTCGCTGCTGTGACCATTGAGAGGTACACCAAGGCGTCCAACGCCATGGTCAACACCTCCAAGACAACAGTTGTACAGGTCGGCTCCCCCACCTTCCCCCCACCATTTGGTATTGAACCTGAGCGCGGTACCTTCCGTCACCTGGGCGTTCTCACCAACCAACAAGGAGTTGCGCTAAAAGACAATGAGGACTTGCTACTTGCAGCAGTTAACTCCAGGATTGCCAGCTGGAACCGGCGGCACATCACCCCCAGGGTTGAGCTCTGATGGCCAATGTGTTCCTCCTCTCCAAAGTCTGGTTCCTAGCGCACGTCTGCCCATTCACAGATGCCTTTTATATGCGGCTCAATGTACTCCTCCGCTGTTGGATCTGGGGCTCAAACCATCCACCAATGGCCCTCTCAACCATTGCCCGACCCTGCAATGAAGGGGGCCTAGGGCTTCTGGACACGCGATCCCACGCCACCACAATCTTCCTGAAGTTCCTATGGCCGATTGTCTGCTGGGACGCGACCCCCATGCCCCAATGGGCGCCCGCCCTCCGCCAGTCAGTGTCAGCAGCTCTGGGTCTTCCTAGAGCATCTCTGACCTCATTAGGGGAGTGGCTCACAAACTACCCAGGCCATCGCCTAAAACCATCCTCATCCCCCTACTGGAACCAGTCTCTCCTTTCCCTGAAACGAGTAGGCGCGCGGATCCACCATGCCTTCCCATACAGAAGGGAAGGCCCTGGCCTCAGCCCCCATCGCCATGCAATTGTGCACAATGGACAAGTTGTCACAACTCGCCTCAACCCCCAAGATCGTCCTCCCATCCGCCCAAGACTCCTTGAGCTCCTCCCTCCCTCCGTGAGATTTGACCTTAAGGAATTGTGGAAGGATGTCTATCACCCCATCCTGTCAGCAAAGGTGTCCAACACCTTATGGAGGGTACTCCACTGTTCATACAGGACAGGGGACCGGACTGGCCCTACCTTCCAGCACCGAAGCTGCCCCTGCTGTGTGGAGCCTATTGACTCCCACCTCCATCGTTTTTTCACCTGTCCAGGTGTCGCCGCATTTTGGCCAAAGGCCCGCGAGCTCCTCCATGCTCAGCCCTGGTCTGGACACCCTGTGCAAGACCTCATGTTTGAGCAGACATTGCCTGGTTGCCACCGACCCCTCCGTGTCCTCACCTATGCCACAGCCATCTGGACCATCCATAACTCCTTCCTTCATGCTGCCTTTGACCAGCAGGTGTGGACCCTTCCACACATGATCACCCACTTTCAGGTACACTTTGAGATGGCCCTGAAGGTCTGCATTATGTCGCCAACCCTCCCCCGCTCAGTTGTCACCGCAGCACGGCTCTGGCGTGCAAACCCCCCTCCCTTTCTCGATGCCTCCTCCCTCCCCTTCCCTCGCCTCAGGCTCTTAGGAGCCCAGGCGTAATTCAATAAACATCGATGAAATCCCCCCCTTGGGTTGGGACCATCTAGTACTAAAAAAATTATTAACATACTTAATTAGGAATTGAGTAGGGGGTGGAAGGCAAGTCAGTAAGGGCGTACGGCTACCAACCTGAAGGTTGCAGGTTTGATTCCCACCCTTCGCACATCAATTGGGGTGCCAGCCAAAGGAAGCTATTGGCGGTTAGTAGGTCTAATAACACGAAAACCTTACCCATGATGTAACCAGAAAAATTTGAGTCCTGATCTGGAGGTGGAAAAACTTTCTTTGAAGGAGTTGACCCTGTTCAGGTTTCATGTCGTTTCTTTCTTTCAGTAATGCCTGTCCCCTGGTCGGCTTGCCTTGGTTAAATAAAAATAAAAATAAAAATAAAAAAGAATTGAGTAGATTTTTAACCCTCAATTCTGTGTTCTTACTCAGTTTGCTCAATAAAACATATCTTTAAAATTTCTTTTTAAAATTTAATTAACTTTATATTATGATGAACGCCTTATTCCATAGTAATGAACTCAGCCACCTAAGGGAATCTATATTTGCTCTCACCTGGGTTCAAGGATCATTGTTAGGGTTATGTATTATCCTAACTCTTATTTAAGGATGGTTTAACATTATCATAGTGGTATGCAGACTTTCAAGCTCTATTGGGGTTTTATCAAGTTTATGGACTATTACCTGGTTGGTATTGTCCAATACCTTTGTCCATTACTGGAATGAACCAGTCTGTTACAGATGGATTGTACAAGCCTTGTATCTCTAGTAAGTGCCTTGGATGGATATTGATATGTCCCTGGTGCCAATAAAAACATGGGACTTGGGCGATTTAGTAGTCAGCCTTGGTAAGTAGATAGGCATGGTCTCCTTTCTATCTACCCAAGAGGGGTATCCATACCCATGAGTCCTTCACATAGGCTTTAATCCTAACAATTCAATTGTCATTCTCCAATGAGGAGGCCCGAGTTCTATTCTCTGACTTGGCTTCTCAAAAGTTCTCAAATACTAGTGAGACCTTTATTTAATAGAAATAAGAAACCACCATCATATTATATGATGGAGAACTAGTCAAGGAGAAAATGGGCCCCAAGGTGAGGTTGAAGCTGGGGATTTCTATATTGATTTCTTGAAGTATTCAATGGCAACTTGTTCAATGGATAGGTAACGAGGAGTAAGAACCCAATAGATTAAGTGCATTAAGGTTCCGCCATGCCATACTGCATATTCTGGGCTAAGTTAGGAGCCTTCTTGGTATATGTCATCAATTTTGATGAGATGATATTCATAGTGGAGCCACTTTCAATAATGGCGCGAAAAGCAACCTTATAACTCAAATACAAACTCATGTAAATAAGCTCCCAAATTGAGGGGGAAAAGTAAAAAACATAGGAGATTAATCAGAAGACGTGTAAGCAGCATTGTGTTCTTTTTATCAAGTAGTACAATTAATCAACACTAGGTACAGAAGCATAGGACTTGGCAGGTGTTGTCAAGGGTCGTTGAGGCTGTACAAGGTTCTTAGAATAGAGCGCCTCATTCTTCAAGATAGCTGCCCTTTTCTTAATCATCAGTAAATCTATATAAACAGTTCATGGTGGTGTAACAAAAATTTGTTACATTAAATTATTAAGGTTTCAGATTCTTCTGGCTCTCAACAACATGGATATGAAGCTAGCTGAGGAGGCTTAAGCAGAGGTCTTTGGACTCAAGTTGGAAGCTGGAATCATATTAAAAACTTCTTTGTATTTAAATGCAGGTGAAGTTACTTTTTTACCTGATCATATGTAGATGAAACTCAGTATAAGGTTCTAAGGTAGAGAAAAGAGCGGATAATGTGTCATCCAGCATGATTCGTTTGTAGTAACCAAATGCTATGTTTGAGCATATAATCGACTGGTGAACTCCTTTGGACTTTATCTTATGTTTAGCTGGATAGCCATGAATGCATGTTTTTGATTTGCCAAGGTCTTGTTTTACTAAACCTCTGAAATAGGGCAGTAAGGATTTTATCCCAGGTTTGACAGCATTTTAGATGATGAGTCATAATCTCAAGGGCATTCTGTTCAAACAAGTGGAATTATGCTTAACTTTCTGACAGTCTCTGGCTACCTTAATCATACTAATATAAGCATGCAAAAAGGATGTGATGCTCTTTTGACACAGAGTGAATTTGTGCTTAAAGCTAGGCATAAAGTTATTCAAATTAGGGTAGAGAGATTATTGCTGTCAGGACCAGGTGCATGTTTAGAATATCATTTTCTGCATAGTTTTGAGAGGCCTAATGATCCATTTATTGGCGCAATCCTTTTAAGACCTTTTGAACTTTTCCTTAGTTGAATTTTAAAGAGGTGGCAGAGGCCTTGAGTTTTAATTTTTTTTCTTCAGAGATTGTATTTTAGAACTTTAGAGTAGAAGCTAATTTTTGCTATTGCTTAGGCGGGTCTTATAACTGTGACAAGTTTATTTAAGTTGAGTGATACGATTGACAGTGAGCTTAGCATATGCTCTGAAATTGCTTAATTTTATAAAATGGCAAAAGCGTGATTCTGGGATCAATTGGGACCCCATCCAGGAGGATCATGCACCCTTTAGTCATATTTTTAATCTGATCTCATAGAGATACAATTGCAGCTTGGATTTCTTGCTTCCACACATTCCTAGATAATCAGGAATTGGAATTAAAGAACTGGAAGACCTTAGAGGCTGCGGGATCCCCCAGCTTTTCTGGTCCTCTAGGCCTCTCAGTCCCCTGATTCTGGGGGTGCCATCACGCAAGGCTATTTTTGGTTACTGTTATGTAGCATATGGAGGATGGCCTTGATTTGGGTAAGATAATACTCCAGGAGTAGCAAGGATTAGCATATTTTGGCAAAGCTGGTCCTCAAGATAATTAGAGATCCCATCATCCAGCATAGCGAGCTGGCTCCAATTTTCATTAATCAATTAGCAATTGTGCATATGGTTTCCCAGTTGTTTTGGAAAAATGAGGAGGCTGAGCTTTTAGAAATCTACAATATATATGAATGCAGGGTTTGGGTAAGTCCCAGCTGATTAGCTACTCATGATGATGTAGTCCTAGTACTTGTAGGTTATGATGTATGGTCTTATGAACAAAACTCTGGAAATAACGTTTGGTTCCAAGTGCTAATTCTCCTGATGGCAGTAGAGCCAAGGCATATAATCTTGCACTTTATAAGTATGGATGTGGCTCAGGAACAACTGTAATGAACTCCCACAGAATAAATGCTGTCCAATAACCGTTAAATAAATTTGTAGATGTTTTTTATTTGACCAAGGCAAGATGACCAGGGGATGGACAATACTGAAACTAATATCCAAAACTAAACTGACTAAAAATTAAAACATAAATTGACCACCCTTTTTGAGCAGTGAAAAACAAAAAGAAAATAAGTAATAACCTACCAGGTGGCACAGCGGTGAGCCACTTATCCCATCATGGCAGAGGGGGAGGGGGGATTGGGCAGGTCATCATCAGGATCAGCACTGAAGAGGCAGATCAATGCTGAGAGCAGGGGGGTTGTGGCATCTGTGGGATGAGGGTTGAGGTGAAGTATATAGTCAAAGTTGATCGGCAATTTGGGCCTGTATTAAAGCCTCTATGAGTTTGGCAACGTGGTGTTCATCCTGAATGCAGACATTGAGAAGTAGTTCCATTTTTGTAGTATTGGCTCTTATGGTGCGTGTGGATGTAGAAAATACTGCCACTTCTGTGACATACTTGAAAGAGGTGGTGGAAGTTTCTTATAGTTTTAATTCCTCTTTTGAGGTAGGAGGAAAATTGGAGGGGAATTATGGATGGTGTAGCCCTTTTTTAAATTCTTCTATGGATTTTGCACAAATTTTGCAAGTAAGAATTGATTTGGGATTATCTACCAAAGCCACGGAAAGCTGGTGGTCACTTTGGAAAAAAAGGATTTGGGTTTGCGGACATATCAATTGGTCATGGCTGGGGTATCAAAATCTAAATCAGATAAGGTGTTAAATCAAATAGTCAATTTGGTGGTGGGACAATTTCACCCAATTCAGTTACTACATCCAATACTTTCCAGGGATTTTGGTTGATTCAGGAAGATTGGGTTGAAGGTGATTTTGGTTGGGTAGGTTTTGGGGTGGGAGATCTTCTGGATTGAACATGGGACCAATCCTGCTCCTGATTGGTTGGCATGGGTGTGCATTGGCTAGCTTGGGTTTGAGGTGCTAGATTTTGTTTCTGATTCAAGCTCCTGGCCTGTGGGGGGTGGGGCATCCAAAATCCTCACTTGAATGCTGTTAGTGTCCTCTTAGGTGGAGTTGGCCATGTTCACAGGGTATAAATTATATTGTCATGTTTTTTGGTGTGGTTTAATTCATAGAAAAGGGGGAAATTGTGCGACCATTGTCAGTGTGGGCCCAAAAGAAGTGGTCAGGTGCCAATTGGATACGGCATTTGGTGGGTATGCTGGGCCATGTTCAGCTGGTGGGGGTAATGGTGGCTATTGCCCGAGGTGCTGCAAGGCGTTCAGCACCACTTGGGACAATAAATTGGAGAATAGGGCTTTCACATATGTGGACAACCCAAACATCAACTCCTCATAAAGTGTTTGAGGAGGAAGGTGTGAGGGGAGGTTTGCAAAGGTCACCACAAGTTTGGTATCATCTGGGAGGCGTGTTCAGGCGTTAATGGGGGTGTTTTTATAAATTAGTGGCATAGCTGCTGCAGCGGCTGCATCCTCTTTGGTGGGGTGTCCAATATTGAAATAGCCCTTATAAGGGCAGAAGTCAATAAACCATGATGGTGCAAAGGTGGCCATTGTCAGCTCAATTATTGTTTTTTCAGCGTATGAGAAGAGGCTTCTGTACTTGATGCAGAGGCAAAAGTGAATATTGGATCAGGGTAGGGATAGGGGGTGGGGGCGAGTTGGGTGGGCTCATGCAAAGTGGAGTGCTAAGTCCCTTGGAGGGACATGGCGGCTAGATGTATTTGGTTGACTGGGTGAGCCAGTCCACACGCATTTGCCTGCTGGGAGGTAAATGCTAGTGGGTGGATCACTGCTGCCCCATACTGGGGCTGCAGGTGGTGGATCTGAGGACATATTTTAGAAGATTAGTGCAGTGAGGTGGTGGTGGAAATTCGACTTGTTTTTTTAAAATTCGCTCAAAATTGATGTCAAGTGAAAATAAAGGTTAAATTTGTTGATGTTATCATTCTAAAGTTAATTAGTTTGATCAACTGAGGGTATGTTATACTGCTTGGGTTATTGCACAGGATCAAAGTTTTCTTAAGTTATTGTTGATTAAAAGATAGGGGTACTTTAATAAAATTATGAATACAATAATACTAGTTGAGTTCTTCACACCCAATTAAATTAAATCTGCTCAGGTTTTCTCCTATAGAAAGGTACTGGCAACCAATATTTAGACAACCAGAAGTCACTTGAACAACATTTTAAACAAAGGAAATATCCACTTAACATTAATCTTAAGGTTTGCAAACAACTGAACAACAAGGAAACTTTCCCTTCCACTCTTGACACAAGATATCTTGAGATTTTAAAAAAAATATGGACAAAGGGAAACTATCCTTCCAACTCTAATCACAATAGAACAATACAAAAAATACATAATAGTTTATTTAAATTATAAACTCAACAAGTCTATTTTAACTAAAATATACAAAGGGTCTAAATATGGAATTTGGCGCCCAACTCTTACATTAGTGCCTTAATGGGAACAGCATCCATCGCCAAAGAATTTAAACTTAAGGAGACATCATAAACGATGAGTATCTCACCTGCCTATTCAGATTCTGCCGCCATCTAGGTTATTACCCCTCCTGGGTTGAATTCCAATGTATCATGTCCCAACAGTTCAACATAAAGCCAGCGAATTAACCTTATTTAGGTAGAAACCTGCCTAGGCAATGGGAACATTTACTCATTATATCATGTTACTTTATTTCAGGCTAATATACAAGTTAATGCCAAAAACACTCTTATCTAACAGAAACAAACCCTGTACAATCCGCTCAAGATATTATATCTGTGATAAATAAATCAACAATCAAACAACTTAAAGATTGTTGGGGTCCATCCCTATGGAATATCAATTATTCATAATTGAAGCCAGCAAGATATATTAATATTTTATAGGGGATAATTTGAATAGTATTTTATCATTAGTGATAACTCCATCATCTGCTAAAAGTTTTCTTATTATAAATCAAACCCCAGCAGATAAAACAGATATAGACTTATTATCTAGTAACTCTGGATGATGTGGACATTCCAAAATCACAAAACAACCCCATCTTGACCAAATTATCCAGTGAAGATAAAATTTTGGAGCAGATGCTGCTTTGTTCCGTGGCATGAGTCAGCCAACATGGCTAAAAATTAATTTCATCAGAGATAGATCCTTTTCTCTTTGCTCAATGCATCTTCTCAAGCCATTTTTGGCAGCACAGTTCCTCTTCTCCTTCTTATGTTCACTTCTTTCTCACATGAACACAGTTTTTCAGGGTCACTTGGATAATATCGCTGATGATGAACTCCTGATCGCCTATTTACACTAAATCCTGAGTTCTAGCAGAGAATGGATCTCACGGCTACCTGCCATACTAGAATTACTTGGTTGATCTCACCAATGAATTCATAAATGTATGTTGTCCCCCAGGACAGGGCTCTCATGTCTACACGCTGTACCAAGAACACTTGGTCAATCTCACCAATGAATTACTTAAACTCCTGTTGTCCTCCAGGTCAGGGTTCCCACAAATTGATCAGTGCAGGTCTTTAAGTTTTAAATTCTTGTGACTATCATCAGCTGATCAGTTTTAACGTGAGCTGGTCCTTCCATACATCCACTTTCAATTGATCTTCACCACTGTAGTAGTTCATCCTCCTTCCCTCCATGACATTGGAAATAGGAACACCACCAGATACACACAGTTGTGGCAAAAATAAATAACATGAATTTTTATATTTTTTATTTTTATCATTCTAGAGAGACTTTCCCTATAAATAAATGAAATTGATTTTTCATATATTTTTTATCTTTTAAGCTTTTTCTCTATGCTTTTTATGATATATTAGTTCTTCTTTTATAATCAATACTTTAAGTATTTACTATGGACTCTATTCATTATAAGATTATCAGCTATTTTCAGTTTATAGGCAAATGCCACCAATTTGCAATAATTATAAATGGTCCCAATCATAGAGCAACTTTCCTGAATTGTCAATAATTTAACAGGTCCTAATCTTAATTCATCCATTAGAGTCTGGCACTCAGAACATCCAGTAAAAAGTAAGCAAATTTATCGCCAATTTTCAATCTTTTTGAGTAGATTGTTTGTTTTTCTTCATTAATTGAGTATCAACTTCTTTGCCATGCTTAAAGATCAAATTCTTTTTTCAACAGATAAGGAAATACTCTTTTAATTTTGCAGACTGGAATAGATTGTTAACATCATCCAGTTTCAACTTGATTGATTTGTTTTTGTTCTCATAATTTTGTGTTTCTTTCCATTAAATGACAAGCATAAGGCCAAGTGATAGCTTTCACAATTTCTGGTTTGAAACTCCTCGCCTTAGCTCTGGCGACAAAATTCATTTTTGGAGTCAAAAGTTTATACAATCGTTTTTCTGAGTTCTTCTTCAAGAAAAGTCTGACAGCTATAATTTTTCTGAGAAGATATCTGGCAAAACAGTTTTGATTGCAATGCTAAATTGTTCTGTATCTAGACTGCTGAAACTTTTCCTGACTCCTGAATAAGTTCATTGACTTGAAGCAATACAAGAAAAACTATTTTTGGCTTTTTCTACCAGCATTGGGCGAAAAGTGTCCAATTGCACCATATCTATGACACCAGTTTTGAGAATTCTATATCCACTTTTTGCATATTGGGCTCCTTCAACGTTAATACCAGTTCTGAAAACTATTAAATTTATTGTTGCTTGGGTATGAGATTTTATATTTTTGTCATTGAATTTTGCCATAATTTGATCCTCATTGGCGGAAATATCTTTGGAAGTTTGATTAGGTAAATTAGCATTAAGCCTAACATTTTTATATACTCCACCATTTGCAAAATTGAAGTCTGAGTTGCTAATGCTAAAACCATGACTCAGTGCAGGTCTCAGTAGGGCTGTAGTGCCATTTGCATGGAAGTATGTTGCTGCAATTCCAATATGACTGGACGATAATCATGGGACAGCTAGGGCGCAATCTGCCAAAAGTGATATCAGATACGAGTATTTAAGTGCCTCAAGACAAGGCGATATTGAGATTAATGGTTTTTATTGGATATAATGGTTTTATTATTGGATCGCCTCTAAATAAGGTGATTTAATTTGTATTCATCAAATGTCGATATCACCTATAATTAGGGCGATAGTGAATTAGAGAATAACCATCTGAAGCGAGGAGAATCAGTGGAACTGAATAGTCCAAGCTATTAGAGTGGTATCATCCAAGCCACTGTAATATAAGTGAGAAGGGCGACTAAGAGGAGGTTGCTATGAAGTAAGTTAATAAAAGTGGAATAGGAAGAAT
>JAKSZP010015514.1:0-12527 GCA_022478985.1 Massospora cicadina | reverse complement strand
TGCAAAAATTATAATAGTGGTGCTCACTACAGAGGCCCATTGATCAATCACAAAAACAATAAAATTTTTAGTCATCATCCATGTTGTTTCAGACTTTCTTTGACAAGGGATCTTCATGACCCACTGCACCAGTTGGATATTCAGAACTCAAGCTTGCCTTGGGAGCTGTGCTCAAATGGCGGGAGGAGATTCTGCAGGTGGTTTTTATTGATAAGCTACCTCCATTTGATCGTGATGGAAACATCCATGGATTCTTTAAATGATTTATTTGCAGTAGAAGGAGCTTCAGATCGGCATAAAGCAAAATTATGAATGTCCACCTTAGATGTTGGAAGCACCAACCAAGTTACTTGCTATCTTCCTAACAGTTCCATTACCTATCAATAAGTGAAGTATACTGTGCTGCAGTTTTTCAGAGGAACTGCAAACATGTCACGCAGAAGGAAGAGTTCTTGACCATTAAGTTTCAGCATAATGTGATCCTCACCACGTTTGCTGATTGTTTTAAGGTGATAGCTCATTTTTTACTTTGGGCAGGGACTTTAACTGAATCTGATGTAAGCATAGCTGTCAGGATTTTACTGAATTCACTTATCTCTGAAAATCCCACTCCATTGATTCCCCTGGTATTATCGGAAGGAGAGAGCAATATATCTCAATCTATCAATGTTAATGAGCAATCTCATCCCAAACAGTTAATTGAAGATTTAATAGCGCAGAGATTAATTCACTATGATAGTTTATGAGCCGTTTTGAAGCCTATAAATATCCCTCTTTTAGATAATAAAACTTAGGTCAAATTATAACCTGTATTTTCGTTTAATTTTTACTGCTTTTTGGAGAATCCGCCCAGTATAGCTTCGAGAGAAAGCCTGCCACATCAGAAGTGTAATCTAAAACTTCCTAACTGGTGCTTACTACAGGGGCACTCTGAGTTATGCACCAGTGAAAGTCAATCACTACCATGGATTCTCATTTTTTGCCTGAAGAAGCTCATGACTATGAGCAAGGCTGCATATTACATTGGGTTCATTTATCTGAAACCCAAATCCAAATCTTACCCTCCACGTTGGAATTTCATTCCAACTTGGAATTTCATGGTCATAGCTTAAGCTTTACATCAGATTTTTAAATACCACATGAGGCTTTACAAAATATTATTAATTAACTGCTTGAAGGTGCTTTAATCCCTGGAATCCGTGCTACCCAATCCTGATCTAATGCTGTACCTTCTATCTTGTGGGATTTGCAATCCTCCCAAATTCCTGGAATTGGCCTTGAGCAATACTTGCACCAGCTCATTCACCCAACCTTATACCATTTATTACCTATAGTGGGAATGCACCATCAAGGGATGCTCAATTTACTAGAAGGACTTCAATCCTTGAATAATCATGTTTCCAAATTTTTCAAGTCTGCCTCCAAATTTAGCTGAGATAGTTTGTGAGGCCATTATTAGTGATTAACCCTTCTGCTAAAGAACTTTTGCCTTGTCCTGGAGTATTGGATTATGCTTACTCAGGATCCTTATCCGTCTTACTGGTGAACCTTACCAATGAGCCAAAATTGGTAGATCGAGAGCATCTGATTGCTTATGTCAAGTTACTGCCCTTATCTCATATTTATGATGTTAAACCCTTCGAAAGTCTAAAAGAGTTTGGGTTTGAAAGTGATCAGGAAATCCTTACTGTGGGTCCAGATATCAGAAAACACCTCACTAAGGAACAGGAGAAACAAGTGCTTCAATTATTAGATGAATATTCCGACATTTTCTGCTAAGCATACTTACGATTTTGTGAAGATGTAAGGAGTAATGCACTTTGTTGAAACTGGCGATCACCCTCCTATCCATTCAAAGACCTATCGTAAGTCTAAAGTAGAAGAAGCATAGGTTACTAAGGAGCTGCATCAATTATTGGAGGCTGGATTGTTAAAACCCTCCAATAGTCCTTGGGCATCTCCATTGTTATTGGTTAAGAGAAAATATGGTTCCCACCGAATTGTTATGGATTATTGCAGACTGAATGCTATTACTTAAAGATTGTTATCCCTTACCTAAGATCAATGATTCCTGTTGGGACTGAGGGAGGTCTGAAGGCGGGTCCTTTGAAGCTTCTTGAGGTGGAAAGGCGAGAAGAGGACTTAACCTTAATAACAGGTTCAGAGGTCCTAATAATTAATAGTTAGGGACTTAACCTAGGCAGGTTCAGAGGTCCCAAAAGTTAATAGTTAGGGGCTTAACCAAACTGGTTCAGAGGTCCCAAAAACAACAGAGTGAACTTTATGAAGAGCCTAATCAAAGGTAGAAATGTAAAAGTTATTTTGTTAATCAAATAATCAGCACCTTAGATAGTGCTAAGAAGAGAAAAGATAAGATAAGGGATATAAGGAATGATCACATGTACCCTGGTGGAAGTGGGAATAGAATAGGAAATATTATCCTAAATCTTTTAGAGGATAAAGAGAAGTAGGTAAAAAATAAAGTACTCATAAGATAAGGTGAAGTTTGAGATAATATAACATTAAAATAAGGGATTTGTTCCCTTTAGGGTAGAATATTAGTTATAGAGTTTATCAGCCAGGATTATCAATCATTGGAGCAGTTTGATAAATTATCTCAAGTTTGTCTAATATTAATTGAATTTAAACGATGTTAGGTAATTTGAAGTTAATAATGATTTTGGCTTTAGACCCAACAAAGCATTGATTGGTAGATTAATAATTTTAAAGGTAGGTGATATTGCCCATAATAAGTAACAATTTCAAAACCCCAAGTTGAGGCTTCATTTAAACTTTTGAGAATCCCAACAATTCCCTTAGGTTGTTGGCTGGATCCACCTATTTTTTGGCCATGGACTTAGTCAGTGGATATTGGCAAATCGAGTTATCACCAGAAGACCGTGCCAAGTGTGCCCTGATATCAAGTGAAGGTTTGTTTGAACCAACACATATGCCTCAAGGATTAAGAAATGCCCCAGCAACCTTCCAAAGGGCCATGGACTGTATGTTATGGGATCTAAATCTTACTTGTGTTCTGGTATATCCTAATGATATTATCATTTTTTCCCAAACTTTTATTAAGCATTTGAAACATCTAAAAAATGTTTTCAGATGAATTCAGAGCTCTTTCTTAAATCTCAAACCATCCAAGTGTTCTTTTTTTCAAAACGAAATGGATTTTCTAGGACATCAGGTCTCAGCTAAAGGGATTATACCCCTCTCAGATAAAACTCAAGCCATCCAACAAATACCTCCTCCTACCTCTCTGCGGGATATTCAAGTCTTTCTTGGCATGATTGGGTATTACTGGAAATTTATACCCAACTTTGCTTATATAGCTGAACCCTTATTCCATCTGTTGCAGAAAGGAGCTTTCTTTTAGTGGGGATCAGCTCAAGAACAGTTATTCAATTCTCTGCGTACTGCCTTGATCAAAGCACCTGTTCTAATTCATCCCCAATTTGACAAGCCTTTCTTTTTACATACTGATGCAAGCAATGTTGCTATTGTGGCTATCTTATCCCACTGTGATGAAGAGAAGAATGATCATACTGTCACTTTCTATAGCTGAATGTTGTCAAAGGCTGAACATAATCACAGTGTCACTGAGAGTGAGTGTTTGGCTGTAATTCTAGCAATTAAGTACTTCCATCCCTTCTTATATGGTAACCATTTCACTGTTATTACTGACCTTTTTTCCTTAAGATGGTTGCAGAACATGAAGGATCCTGAAGGGAGGTTGGCCCAAAGAACCTTAAGGTTACAAAATTATGATTTCTCTATTGCTCATCGCTCAGGTGCTCAACACCAAAATGCTGATGGGCTATCCTAATTGCCTATTCTGACCTTGAAACTAGAAAAAAAACGCTTATATATTCTTATTGGATGACCTGAATTGTGGGATTGAGAAACTTAAGAGGATTGCGCCTTTCTAAAATTAATCACCAAAGATACTATGATTTGGGACAGAGCTTTGTATAAGAAAGTCAAATCCAGGTGGTTGCCCTTTTTGCATCCCTACTCTAGATTTCACAATGTAATGAAAGGTCATAGAAAAGTCAGTCATAGCGGCTTAAAGAAGACTCAAGAATGGTTGAAGACTTGATACTATTGGAACAACATGACTGAATTCATCTGAGAGACTCTTGACTCATGTCTTATATTAAACGCCATGGAACTACTAACCCTACTTTTCAACATCAAGTTATTCCTCCAACTAAAGCATATGAGGGGTTAGCATAAACGTTGTAGGACCTTTTCCTTGGGGATTGCATGGATATCAGTATATCATTATGTCTGTCAACCATTTAATTAGATAGGTTGAGGCCATTTCCATCGCTACTCCCTTGGTTAAGACTACAGCGCTATTCCTATACCAGCATATCATTTCTCAACATGGGTGTCCTAAGGTCCTTATGTCAGATAATGGGACTAACTTCACCTCGCAACTTAAACAGGAGTTATCCAAATTATTAACACTGCTAAGCGATTTGTTGTCCCATATAATCCATATACAAATGAGGCCATTGAACGAGTTAATGGAACCCTAGTCACGATTCTAAGGAAGATGGCATCCACTGACTCAACTCGGTAGAATTTTTATTTGACTAGTGCCTTGTTTGCTTATCAGATAAGCTATCATCGTATTGTTAAGGTATCACCTTTTTAAGTGTATATATGGGCAGGATCCTTCAGTCCCTTCTAGTGTTCAGAAAATCCTTGAGGAAAGCATTCCAGAGAATTCTGATTTAATTATGAGGAATCTGGCTGATGAGATTAGTTGTCTTCAAGCTCAAGCAATGAAATCAATTGAAACAACCACTCAAAAAGAGACTCAAAGAAGCAATCAACACAAACCTGCCTTACCTGAATACCATATTGGGGATTACTTTATATACTATCATTCTTGGCCTAGTGGGCAAAGTGAAAATTAGGAACTAATTGGTCAGGTCCCTATTGAGTTATATTTTGAAAGTGATTAGAGTATTCAATTGTTTATGTTAATACTGGTATAGAGGTAAATCATATTCATCCTAGGTTTTTGAGAAGTCACCCTCCAGTGCAATTGAAGCTTGAGGGGGGAACACCATTTGGTATTGAACCTGAGCGCGGTACCTTCCGTCACCTGGGCGTTCTCACCAACCAACAAGGAGTTGCGCTAAAAGACAATGAGGACTTGCTCCTTGCAGCAGTTAACTCCAGGATTGCCAGCTGGAACCGGCGGCACATCACCCCCCAGGGTCGAGCTCTGATGGCCAATGTGTTCCTTCTCTCCAAAGTCTGGTTCCTAGCGCACGTCTGCCCATTCACAGATGCCTTTTATACGCGGCTCAATGTACTCCTCCGCTGTTGGATCTGGGGCTCAAACCATCCACCAATGGCCTTCTCAACCATTTCCCGACCCTGCAATGAAGGGGGCCTAGGGCTTCTGGACACGCGATCCCACGCCACCACAATCTTCCTGAAGTTCCTATGGCCGATTGTCTGCTGGGACGCGACCCCCATGCCTCAATGGGCGCCCGCCCTCCGTCAGTCAGTGTCAGCAGCTCTGGGTCTTCCTAGAGCATCTCTGACCTCATGTGTGTGTGTGTGTGTGTGTGTGTGTGTGTGTGTGTGTGTGTGTGTGTGTGTGTGTGTGTGTGTGTGTGTGTGTGTGTGTGTGTGTGTGTGTGTGTGTGTGTGTGTGTGTGTGTGTGTGTGTGTGTGTGTGTGTGTGTGTTTTTTTTTTTTTTTTTTTTTTTTTTTTTTTTTTTTTTTTTTACCCAGGCCATCGCCTAAAACCATCCTCATCTCCCTACTGGAACCAGGCTCTCCTTGCCCTGAAACGAGTAGCCGCGCGGATCCACCATGCCTTCCCATACAGAAGAGGAGGCCCTGGCCTCAGCCCACGTCGCCATGCAATTGTGCACAATGGACAAGTTGTCACAACTCGCCTCAACCCCCAAGATCGTCCTCCCATCCGCCCAAGACTCCTTGAGCTCCTCCCTCCCTCCGTGAGATTTGACCTTAAGGAATTGTGGAAGAACGTCTATCACCCCATCCTGTCAGCAAAGGTGTCCAACACCTTATGGAGGGTGCTCCACTGTTCATACAGGACAGGGGACCGGACTGGCCCTACCTTCCAGCACCAAAGCTGCCCCCGCTGTGTGGAGCCTATTGACTCCCACCTCCATCGTTTTCACCTGTCCAGATGTCGCCGCATTTTGGCCAAAAGCCCGCGCGCTCCTCCATGCTCAGCCCAGGTCTGGACACCCTGTGCAAGACCTCATGTTTGAGCAGACATTGCCTGGTTGCCACCGACCCCTCCGTGTCCTCGCCTATACCACAGCCATCTGGACCATCCATAACTCCTTCCTTCGTGCTGCCTTTGACCAGCAGGTGTGGACCCTTCCACACATGATCACCCACTTTCAGGTACACTTTGAGATGGCCCTGAAGGTCTGCACTATGTCGCCAACCCTCCCCCGCTCAGTTGTCACTGCAGCACGGCTCTGGCGCGCAAACCTTCTCCCTTTCTCGATGCCTCCTCCCTCCCCTTCCCTCGCCTCAGGCTCTTAGGAGCCCAGGCGTAATTCAATAAACATCGATGAATCCCCCCCTTGGGTTGGGACCATCTAGTACTAAAAAAAAAGCTTGAGGGGGGAAGTGTCAGGATTTCACCAAATTCACGTATATCCAAAAATTCCACTCCATTGACTCCCCTGGCATCATTGGAAGGAGAGATCAATATATCTCAATCTATTAATGTTTAATGATCAATCTCACCTTGATCAGTTGATTAAAGATTTGATCGCGCTGAGATTAATTCACTCTGTAAGGTTAGAGCCGTTATTAAGCCTATAAATATCCCCTCTTTTTTATAATAAAATTTAGGTCAAATTATACCCAGTATTTTCGTTTAATTTTTACTGCTTTTGGAAAATTCACCCAGTGTAACTTCGAGAGAAAACCTGCCCCATTGGAAGTGTAATCCAAAACTTCCAGAATAGCAATGACCTCAACATTAAAAACCATACTTTGACCTTTACAATGTCATGTCTCCATAAATAGCAGATGATGTACCCTTGCTAAAACTTATTTAAATTTTGTGCTGTCTATCTGTAACCTTCCCTCCACCAATACAGAGCGTAAACCTACTCCATCCGCTGCTGGACTTTCTTATTTGGGGAATTATCATGTCCTGTTCAGATTTTGCCTAGTAACCCCCTGCCTTATTATCACTACGTTCCTCACCCTCAACTGAGTTACTATCCGCAGTTCAACTGTTGGGAGCGGCTTTTTACCCTGAGAAACCTCAGTCCAAATTTTGGTGTGGTTCATCTTACAATAATAAAGGACGCAGGCCCTATGGGACAATTGTTTTGAATGCGGTTTCCCTGGGCACCTGGCACAAGGTAGCCCCAAGCGTCGGTTCCATTATCAACTTCAAGACCAGTACAATCAGGGAAAAGGTGGAGTGGAGTAGAGACGGGACTCTCTACCTTCACTATTACAACCTCAAACATCCCACCTGAATCAATCACCATACATTCAGCGGAAGACCCTCATTATGATGACGCTTTCCTAAGCCAGCAGCCAGTTGAAGGGTTGAATGTATTGACATGAGTGCAAACCCAGGACATGGCGGAAAAAGGACCCCAGGAGCAACCAAAGCCTTATGCATTTCAAATGTTCTACCAAATTTTTACAGATGAGCCTGATCCATCCTCTAATGAGCCTCTTTTAGTAGGGGTAAACTCTGCCCTCCCTGCGGACGCTACTGTTAAAGAGTACCCTAAAGAAGGGGAGAGTATTTTGAACTTCCTGAGTAAAAGAGACCCGTTAAATGTCCACGTTTTAACCAATCAGAATTCATCCTGCTCTGAGTGTTCATACTGTGACATTGTCTTAGCAAAAACATGAGTCCACGTATAATTAATATGGGCGCTCCAGTTATCATAGTGTCCACAAAGTTTGTGGTAAAGTTGACATTAAAACTTGACGTGGAACATTGAATGGTGTATGGGACTGCTAGAGCAGAAATACGATCTCAGAAGGAGCGTACAGTAAACTTCTGTTGTGGTTTGGGTCAATTATCATTGTAGCCCCAGCAATAGTGCTACCAAACAATAGCTATGACCTGTTAATTGGAACCATTTTTATGTGACACTTTGGGGCTTTTGTTGATATGATGGCGGAGACCTTCGAAATTCTGGGGCAGCGGATACAAATTTATTTCACCTCCATTGGAGTGCCAAAGGATCTGGTTCATATGGGTCATATCAACCTAGCATATAATGATGGAGTGATTCCATTATCTGCCATCGACTAAAGGGCAAGACCTGGGCCCTTCCCCAACAGATATACGAATACAAAGGGCAGCCTCTCAGTGCAGCTGGGTCAATTTCAACCTCCTCCAGTCACCAAGTAATAGTGAACACCAGATTGGTGGCAGAAGTGCCAATAGGACTCTATGTGGAAGTTCTTGGTCCTTAGCAATCTCATCATGAGCCCCACGTGGCTGCAGGCATAATACTTCTGGGCCATGGGGAGATCTAGATTCTTATTAGTGAATCTACAGAACAAACCATTGCAGATCCGCTGATATAAAATAGTGGCGTCTTTAGACTTGATCCCTGTTGAGGTCCTTCAGGTCCACAAATTCAGGTCGCTGGATGATTATAATTTACCCGTCAGACCATAGCTCAGCATATTGGTGGTGGTACCGCACAAAATTTTAATGAGGCTATTGGAGGAACAAACAGATCAGGTGATAGCTTTATTCTAAAAATACAAGAGATTTTTGCCGTTGATGACCACAATTTAGAGTGCGCATGGGGAGTGGTCCATTGAGTGGACACTGGGGATCATCCCCCCATTAGATCTCAGCCAATCCGCCAGTCTAGGGCAGCTGAGGAAGTAGTTACTGATGAGATTGAAAAGCTACTTGAACAAGGGATGCTTGAACCATCAAAGAGTCCGTGGGCTTCTCCTGTTCTGATTGCCAAAAAGAAGGATGGCACCAAACGGGTAATAATAGACTACTAGAAGCTCAACAGCATTACCAATAAAACTCATACCCCTTGCCAGAAATTGATAATGCCTTGGATTGGTTAGGAGGAGCTCGCTACTTCTTAGTGATGGATTTGATATCCAATTATTGGCAAATCAAGTTGGCTTCGGCAGAACAGGTGAAATGCGCTATTATAACGTCCAAGGGGCTTTTCCAACTGACCTGTATGCCACAAGGGCATTGTAATGCACAGCTACGTTTCAGCAGTCCATGGACACCATGCTTGGCGACCTGTAGCTGTCATGTGTCCTCATGTACCTTGACAATATTAATGTCTTTTCACATACATTCTCCAAGACTTTACCCATATTGAGGAGGTCTTCTGCCAGCTTACAGAGGACAACATCAAATCAAGCCCATAAATGCCACTTCTTTAAGGACCTACTGGAGTACCTTGAATTTGTGGTGGATGTGACCAGGCTGAGGCCCCAACCAGCCAAGGTGGAGGCTATTTAGAAGATGACTAAACCAAATAGTAAGCATGATATACAAGTATTTTTAAGGATGATCAGCTATTTCCTCCGCTTTACACACAAATTTAGTTGTATTGGAGGTCCACTGTTTGAGTTATTAAAAAATAATGCATTATTTGAATGGATGGAACACCAACAATGCTCTTTTGATACACTTCAAATGGCGCTAATCAGTGCATCAGTGTTGCGCTATCCAGACTTTGATAAAGAGTTCATTGTTCAAACTGATGTGTCACTTTCCGCTTTAGGGGCGGTACTATCTCAAAAAGATGAAGAGGTGGAGGAGCACCCAGTAGTTTACTGCAGATGGAGCCTGAACTGCCATAACGCAATTATACCATGGCTGAGTGGGAGCGCTTAGCGGTGATCTACGCATACAAGCAATTTAGGGTATATTTGCATGGGGTAAAATTTAATTCATAACAGATCATGCATTGTTACACTGGTTGCAGAACCTTAAGGAGCCTGAAGGGCGCCTAGCCTGATAAACCCTTAAGCTTTAGGTTTACTATTTCAAGATTTTCTAACAAGCTGGAGCCAAACACCAAAATGTAGACTTCTTGTTGAGATTACCAACAATGAAGTTATGGCAGATCTCAGTGATTTAATGTACAATAAAATGCTCAGCAGCCAACATGACGACGAACAGCCTCACGTGAAAAAAGGTGCTAAATGAAATGTGAACCAATACCTTCCAGTGGAATGGGAAGTTGTACAAGCAGATTGGCAATTCTATGGTAAACTTCCTGCGACCCTCAGCACGGTCTGGTATCATTATGAGCGCATATAAGGCAGTCAGACATGGTGGCATGCGCAAGACAATGGAATTGTTGTGACCTCAGTATTACTAAGAAAGCATGAGCTTCTATGCGCTTGAACTATCTCCTGCTTCCACCAGTGCCAAGTGGAAAGTCGTTCTGCTAGAAGACCTCATACCAGTTAGTAAAACTTCACTTTGCTTGGTATATGGTTTCCATTGTTGTCATTGGCGCTCTGCTAATGGGATATGACCAGTCAAAGTACATTCTGGTGGTGATTGACCACTTGACCAGATGTGTTGAAGCAAAGGCGATACAAGTTTTGGTGGCAGTGAAAGTGGCCATGTTCATAATGGAATGTATTATCCAGAGACATAGCTTCCCTCATTTCCTTCTTACCAATAATGGGATTACTTAACTTCCAACATCCTTCCAAAGATTAATGAGCTGATGGCCATCCATGGGGTTCTGACAACCCCATACCACCCTGAGTCCAATGGATTGTCGAGTGGGTAAATGGGACTTTAATGAATATACCTCATAAACTGGTAGCGGATCAACCTTCAGAGTGGAGTTCCCTTCTGTCCACCGCTGTCTACACATATAACATCAGCTATCATTTCTTTACAGGGAAGATCCACTTTCAATTACTGTATGGATGACACCCTGCCTTTCTGGCGCTGCTATATGCTTGTGTAGAAGATACTGGCGGAAAGAACCCACATCATTATCTGATAATGCTTGCTGACATGCTAATTAAACTGTAAACTGAATCATACTCATTCAGCTTTACCAAGAAGATAAAAAATCAGGCTGCCAATCAGGTTTGGCGGAGTGGGCTAGCCCAATTAAAGATGGGGACATGGTTCTATTCCATGATCAAAGTGGGTTCAGGCAGAAACAAAAATTTGCCAGTATCCTGATTGGTCCATTTGGAAATTATTGAGAATATGGGTGTTGATGCCTATCCTATCAAGAGCCCTGCAGTGGCCAGATTATTAACCAAGTGCATAAAAAGTTCCTCTGAGCGTATAAGCAAAAGGAGCCTTATTATTCAGTCAAGGGGGGTAATGTCATGACTCTGATATAACTGGACAATAATCCCTAAGTCATTATTGCGGAATGGGTAGAATCTGCTAATCATGATTCTAAATTATGATTATTTGAGCGCCTAGGATGAGGCGATATTGGACTAGAATGTATGGTTATTGGATTGCTTCCAAACAAGGTGATTAAGATGTTGATGAATGACAAATAACTGGTAAATCGCCTCAAACTAGGAGATTGTGAATTTAGTGAATGAAGTCTCTGCTGGAACCAATAAGAATATGGCGGAAAAAAGTCAAAGAAAAAGGGTCAATATTAACTGAAGTTTATGAGATATAAGAAGTACCAGAAAATTGATGAAGAAGGATAATTAGTAGTTTAGAGCAAATGGAACAGCGAGGATCCAAAATATATATTCAAATAAAATAAAAAAGTGTCTTAGGACAATTATTCCATATTTACCAATGTTTATTAAGCTGTTTCAAGGATGACAATTGTCATATTGTCGGTACTATTGCTCTATGATTAGACCCTGTGCAAAACCCCTTTGGCACATCTCTGATATACCGCCAAAATTATAACAAAGTAGTTAGTAATTGTTATGAGGTAAAACAATGGACGGAACAGACAACACTCTAGTACCAAATCCCAGCAGCAAGGAGCTTGTAGCTCCTAGTGGGGTAGTGGCGTTTGTCCTGTAGTTATGTATACTTTGCAATGGACAAAATTTTGTTTAATCTCAAATTCTAAATTAAGGTTGAGGAATTAGATTGATGGGGACCCCACTGTCTACAATTTCTAAACTTTCCGTTGTGCAAGCTAATATCAAATAAGTACACTCATCTATATTATTTAAGCAGTTAAACGTATGGATGTCAAGAGTATCTTCTTGACTTAGATAAGTAAGTTGGTCTTTGTTTTCCTGGAGCTTCAGTGGAATAAAAACTTTTCTGATACTTATATTAGAATTTCACTAATGATGCGGTGTTCATTATGGTTCAGACATTAACTTGGATGTTCGCACTATTAGCGGAAGTAGAAGATCCATTTTAAACTCTTTTGAAGCTTTTCCCAAATTGTTGTTTGTGGTTGAAATCAGTAAAAAAAGAATAAATAGAATTAAATAAATAAATAAATAATAGCTTAATTGTTTTTTTTTTCTCATAACAATCACTTTAGTTACCACAATTCAATTTG
>JAKSZP010015513.1:0-12591 GCA_022478985.1 Massospora cicadina | reverse complement strand
TAAAGTTCCTGCCCCAATTAACACATGGCTTCCACCAAAAAGTAATCAGAAAATGAAGTGGGGGTCTCGTTATGCTGAAACCCAATGGTCAAGATCTCAGCCTTCCGCTGCACCATTTCCATAGTTTCTCCGAATAAACACAACACAGTATCTTACACTTTTTGATAGGTAACGTTACTGGTGGGGAAATAGCATTAACTTGGTCAGCGCTTTCAACATCCAAGGTGGATATTAATAATTTGGCTTTACGCCAATCTGAAGATTTTTCTACTGCAAACTCATATCACTTAAAAAATCCATGGATGTTCTCCTTGCGATCAAACAGAGGATGTTTATCAATACAAACCTCCTGCAGAAACTCCTTCTTCCACTGTAGCAAAGCTTCCAAGGCAAGCTTGAGTTATGCATATTCAATGGTTGCAGTGTCTTGGAAGGACTCCTTGCCAGAGCAAGCCTGAATTGACATGGCCAGCGACTGAGAAATGTTATTGGTATTGTGATCGATCAATGGGCCCACTGTAGTGAGCACCACTGTTTGAAAAAAGCAGAATCAAAAGGATATGCTGTAAGGGTTTTTGCACAGGGTTTAGCCCACTGAGCAACAGGACTAACAATATGATGCTCTTATCCTCAAAACAACAGAATAAACTATTTAATAAATATGGAGCACTTGCTCCCGCCACACTCTTTTATTTAATACAATAAATATAGCGAATCTTTGCTGTTCTGCTTACTCTTAACTTATTAACAACCAATCTCCTCTTAATCATCTCGTCTTACCTATATTTTAGTGACTTCAGATGATACCGCTTCCATGGCTTAGTAATTTAATTCGCTGTATCTCATTGGTTCTGGCAACTCTTCATTAATTGATTTCATGATTGCCTAATTGGAAGCGATTTCCCAAAAACCCAATATCACCTCATCTCAAGGCGCTTAAATAATCATTACTTGTATCAAACACAGCAGATCCTATCCATTCCGCCATAATGAATTAGGGCATATTGTCCAGTCATATTAGAATCGCAATATTGCCAAACCAATATTTCTTTGTGTAAATTCACTTTGCATCAACATACCAAGTGCTCTACCTTGAGGATCACCTCAAACCTAAATTAAAATCCACCAGAACTATAGATTATCATCCAGTCATATCAAAATCTCAACAGGCGCCAAACATACTGTAGTTGTGTGAACTGAAAAAAGTCACTTACCTACTAAAGCAAAACCCAAAAATTGGTAAACAGGAAAACCAAACTCACCATGTTCTCTCTAAGATAACTATAAATATGAAATTTTAAGGGGTCTACCCATATCTGACGGAGATTCTTAGTCACTATTTTCTTAAGGTCCCTGCCCATAGTGCAATTCTGAGTTAGTAACAGTGATCCCTGAGAGAGTTATGACCCTCTCTCCACCTACCATTACCACAGTCGCCCCCTCTCTATCGCATCCTAAACCCAAAAATCAGGTTCCCACCCCTGTAGTTCCTGCCGCTGATTCTGTACCAGGTTAATGCATGTTATGTGTATCTTCTCCTACTTTACTTGAAGTTGTAGGTTCAATTCATGATGCTGTTTTAGATTCCCAGATTCTTGATCATGAAACCTCGACCTCCTAGACAAATAAGTCGCTGAAAAGCCACGTCTGGATGGGATTCCCAAAAGGATAGGGAAATTTTCTTCCATTATAAAGTTTGGGTCCCATTTAACATGCGTTCCCTTATCACAAGGAAACACTACAACTCTCCCAATATGAGAAATAATGGTTTAAAGAAGTGATCAACTTAATTAAACTTGGGTATGACTAGAATAGACTTGCAAAGGACGTTGCCTCCTGGGTAGAAAGCTTCCTAACCTGCACACTATAAATACTATCTGATAAGCTGTAATGGGCTCCTTACCACCTGCAACAAGCTGAAGACCGTTAGATCTCACTCTCAATGTGCCTCATTGTGAGTTTACCAGTGACTTGGGCTATCTTGCGACCTTGGTGGCGGTGGATTTCTTCACTAGATATGATATACAAATCCATTTTCTGATGACAAGATCAACTGAAAACATGTCAAAGTTTATTTTATCATAAGTACTCTCCTTGTTTGGAGCGCCACAGTAAGTGGTCAGTGACCGAGGGCCTCAGTTTACCTTGAGATTCTGAGAGGCTTTAGGCAAAGCAATGGAGATCTAACTGAGGAGATCATCAACATACCACCTTCAATCTGATGGCCAAAATGAAAGAATAAAAATACCATTAAGCATCTTTTCTGCTGTTATGTTACAGTTCTCAAAACACATGATCACCTGAACTTCCTTTGGCTCGGTTTTATTACAATAACTCCATTCATTTCTTTATAGGGGTATTGCATATGTACGTAACTTGGGGTACAACTCTTCCTTCACCATCATCCCCAAACACATAGTAACATCACACCAGCACAAATTTTGTGGCACATATCAGCAAAGTGCACCAAGTGGTCCAGAGCCAGTCAATTAGATCCATTAAAAATGGTAAACAGTTTGTGGATAGTAAACGCCATACAGCTCCTAATTATTGAGTAGGTGACTTGGTAATTGTGGATTCCAAAATTGTTCACCTCTAGGTCCCATGTCATAAGTGGGCTTGTAAACGATCTGGACCATTCCTATTAGCCAAATTTTAAAATGATGGTTTTTATGTGAATTTGTCAACAAATTGGAAGTTCTACAACTCCTTTCATTCTTCCTCTTTATCCCCATTTAAAGGATAGAATCCAGTGAAGATGGAGTATACATGCTGGAAGATTCACCAGAATCTAATGTGGAGCAAATCTTAAGATCATTAAATGGCAAAAAAAGTTTGCATCTTTATTATTGTAGAAAGGATTCCCATCCTATGAAGATAGTTGGTTCTTTCCAAGTATTGTATAAAATGTCAGTAGTAGATTGCAGAGTTCCACAATGGCATACCTAAGGCGCCTTCACATGCCTGCCAAATTATGTTACCATCGCAGCCATTAAACTCACCACTATATATAAGAATCATGCATTGGCAACGCCCCTTAATAGGGAGCAGATCCTAACCTTCTATAATCACGTGATATAAGGCCCGTGGCGTCTACTATTAAATTAGATAGGGCCATGAACCCTTTTAGGTTAAAAAAAGGTTCATACTCTAAGGCCCTACCTCTTACCAAAAATTTAAGTATAGGATTACCCTGGACGTGAGATAGTAGCTGCTCCCCTACCTGCTTACCATGTCATTCACCTAAATTTAAGCCAAACCCAACTCACTATACTTTAAAATTTAATCATTATCACATGAAGAAGATCAGGAAGCTCTTAATTAGATGCAGTATATTTTAGGAAACTTAATGCTACGTTGTTATTTCCCCTCCCAAATTGTGGCTCAATTGATAGCCACATCAAATAATTAAATTGACGCCTGAGGTATACATGATTGAAAATAAACTATCAAGAATATTTAAATCTGAGCAATAATTAAAGAGAAGAAATCAGACATTTGGATCAAACCTGTCATCAAACTAAAAAGTGTTAAAATGATTTCAGACAATCACTAAATCCCTGAGGTGCCATATTATGATTTTTTTATTTTACAATAATACCTTTGTTTGGCCCATTTAAAAATTAAGATGCGTGGCGGCTCCCCCTTTTGGGATGGGCACCACTAGTGCTAAAATATAAGACATTTGGAACATGCCAAAAAACCTTAATAATAGTGCAGGAACCTCAGCTGACGTTTTTGCTATGGGAAATAAATTAGAGCAATAATTCCTAAAAATTAAAAAATAAGAACTTGTCATTTAAGACCAATTCTTGTAGCTTAGCATTCTACTCCCTATAACACATAAAATACAGCACTCTGCTGATGGAAGGTATTACGTTAATTTTGTACTTATATCTAATATTTCTTTAACAAAAACCACTTTGTTTTAGTTAATAATTTTATGATTCTATCTATGAAATCGCGTTTCTGGTATGATCAAGTTGGAGGCCATGGGAAGTTATAGCTCACTCTTTTCAGTTGATGGGGCTAAATTAGGTGATAGCTATCCCTGAATTCCTAAGTTTGTGCTTCTAACCCTATAGGCAATCCCACCCCATCATCACTATTACTACTTTCAATCCTCATCTCCACTCCGCCTTCTTCAATTCATATCGGAGAGGTTCAAACCAGTAGTTGGACCTGCTATTGTGGGTTTTTTTAATGATATCATCTTAATTTTATTTTGGCACGGGCTGTTCTGAACACCAGTGAACATATAGGTTTGATTCTCTCACTTCAGATTTCCTAATTGAGTGTGTTATGAGACTTTGATAAAGCCGTAGACCAACTTCTTTTCTCTGTATAACAAGTCAGATATTACTGATTGTCACATTGACCTAATCCATGAGGTTCTGATGCATATTGAGGAACCTTGCTTGGGGTTCAAAACAGGGAATGTCTATATTGGAAAGTTTGGTTTGAAGGCGGTCCTAAATTAGTCTTATTGACAAACATGTTGAGTTGTGGAAATGCAAGTTTGTGAATATAAGATTGTGAGTTCTGGTTTTTCTTAACAGATTATCTACCAACTCAATTATTATTAATTGGTATGGGTTGGGCGCAAGTTTGCACAATGCAATGATTTGGATTTCCTTTAGAAGACTATTGTATCATAAGCTTATTTAGATATAAACAAATGATATATTAGAAGTGATTAAAGCTTTTAGTCTCCAATTATGTCTTCTATCTCTTTAATAAAGGTCATTTGTAATATTGTTTATAGTAAAAATGTGAATTTTTTTTGTTTATTCAACAAGTATTTCGATATTATGAGCGTTGATAGTTATTTTGCCTAAGCAGTGGCTCTCTTTTTAAAGCTATCTTGAGGAAAAGTAATTAATTGGCGACAAGTGTCATAAGGATAGTGATCAGAGCTACAACATGAATTCCAGACATGGCTTACATATGGACTGGTATCAGGTGGCATGTTTTTCTTATGGTCTCTTAAGTGTTTATTTTGCTGATTGAATTTGTGACATATTGGATAGAACTTTTACGCTACCTTTGAAAAAATTAAACAAATTTCTTCTGAGAGGGAATCAGAATGAGGTTGTGGTTTAAGATAGGGATAAATGGTAGTGATATGCATTAACTGTGGTAATGATAGGGCTTTCCTTTTTTTCTGGCGCAAGAATTAGCACAGATATGGTGGCAGTTATGTATAGAGGGTTGGAACCTCCAGCTGTACCCAAATCTAGAAATGGGCGCGCAGACCTTTCTATGGAAGTGTAAAAAATATTAATCATACTTTGCTTGTTTCTGTTCATGGGGCGGTTATCCCATTCAGTTGTGAAGCCCTTTTCACTCATTAAATGCACATGTGGTGGATACATTACTAGAAACCATGCGATTTGATGTAAGATCTAATTATGGAGCAGGATTGTCTCCAAAATTCAATGGATGAATCTTTAGACTTAATATCACACGGCTTGTCTAGAAAAGCTCAAGATGAGGCCTGACAAGCGTTGTTGATGGTCAGACAAGGAATTAATTTGGTGAATGAGTATGCGCATATTTTTTCCCTTTAGCAAAGGTGGCTTAAATGTCAGATTTGCAAAAGTCATAAATGTTCTGGAAAAGTTTGTGTGCAGATCTCCTCATTGTTATGACGGTGATAAAAACCGGGGTTATCTGAGGGATGATATCACATTGACCAAACAGGTGGAGAAACTGCTGTTGGTAGCACTAGACTATATTGGAGATTCAAGTGCTCTAGTAAGTGTTCAGCCCCCTGAGGGATTCCATCAAGAACAGGTAACTGCACTCTTCACCACGTAACTTTGTCTTACTCAGTAAAGTCTGCAAAAAGGAGACTTCAGGGGATTTTCGCAAGGAGGTAAATTAGTAGAAGATAAAGTACTGGTGTACAACAGAAGGAAGGTGGACCCAAGTAAAATTTGAATCCAAATCTAAAATCCTTGGAAATGCCTAGAAATAAGAATGTTACTTTGCTTTACTTTGTGTGTTTACTCAAAGATAAAGTGTGTATATACAGAAGAAAGAGTCGATGGCTTTAGTAAAGTTGAGTGAAGAAAAATTCCTGGAGTTGATGATAGCAAATAGTTTAAAATTGAAGTCTTTAAAGACCAAAAGATATTTTAGCTGATGTGTCCTAAAGGGTTCTGATGTGGTAAGTGAGATATCCAGGTGGGATATGACAGAGTATATTCTATTTTATAAGGATATTTAACCTATGAGAAATCTGGCCCAATCAGTGTATTGGGGATGTGTTAATGACACCAGTTTAAGACATTGTCTGATGTAACAACTAGAATCGTCACCTTGAAACCAAAGAATGGATCCTCAATAAGTTAAAGACGTCTGAGGGATTCTCATCCCAAAGCGTTAATGATAATTAGATCATTTAAGGCAGGGGTAATGCAATTTAGATATGGGACTTTAAAGATGAGTTTGGTCCTAGGAAGGATTCCCACCTCACCTAAAGATAGGCTGCCTTTTTTGTTTCATTTTAAGAAGAGAGTTGAGATAACCAAGGATTACAATTTATCTGCTTAACCTGCGGGCTAAGTCTGCACTGAGGAAGTATGTAGAACAATTCTGAGTGAAGGGCTGAATGTGACTTCCATGTCCCATGATATCACCGGTATTGTTGCTACCAAAGTCATTAGGAAGTTGAAACTATGCGTGGCTTTCTCCAGCTGAGATGTCATGAAGATATATCAATAACCAACGCTTTTATTTGTATAATATTCTCCCCATAATTATGGGATGCCAGTGGTAATCAAACTGGATCTATTAAATGCCTTTAATCAAACCTAGGAATCTGAAACACCGATTTTTATGTATTTAAGTGTTACCTGAAAATGTTCCAATACTGTGTAATGCCATTTAGTTAGTGAAAAGCTCCAGCAGTTTTTCTACAAATGATCAACTAGACTCTGGGATAGATGATAAGCTAATATTGCATAGCTTATATGGATGACATTTTAGTTTTTTTCAATTGACAAAGGAGAATTTATGTGACATGTGAGAGGTTTTAGAAGCAATTGCAAATGCAAAGTAGAGGTTAAAATCCTTAAAGTGTGATCTTACACAGTCTAGGGTCACATTTCTGGGAAATGTCGTGTTGGAGGGCCTGGGTATTTGTTTGGATTAGTTACACGAAGTCTAGTAATTGAATGCGCCATCCAATCAACTTTGGTTAAAGTTTTTTGAATGATGAATCTATTTGGAGATTTGTGTGCATATTGTTAAAAGTGGTCCTTCCTCTCTTTGCAGCTTATTGGGAATGTAGCACTTTAATGGAGTGTAGGAGAAAGAGGAATTCCAACCTTTGAATAAGCAATTGCTTTCAGCTCCAGTGTTACCCATCTAAACCCCAGTAAGCCATTTACAGTTGAGACAGATGCATTGCAACTTGTGGTGGGATTAATTTTGATCCAAAAGGGGGATGACGGGTTTATAAACCCTGTCTGCTATTTTAGTCAAAAATTGGTAACAGCAGAAAATAACTATACTATGTATGATAAAGTATATCTGGTGGTGGTGTCAGCCTTAGAGGAATGGCAACGTCGTTTGGTGTACTCCCGCCATCATAATATAGTTCAAACAAATTTATAAGGCCCTCAAATACTATCAATCAACCATAAAATGAATCTATGGTAGGCCTAGTGCCATGTTATCTGGTTCAAGATGTTTCTGGGTGGAGTACTGACCATGCTAAGAGAATACTATTGCTGATTTCTTTTGAATGGTATGATTGCTGACATACTAAAAAAGGAAATGGAGGAGTTTAACACTACAACCATGCTCCAACCTAGCAAGCTTGCAATGATTGATGGTGGAAGAAATAATCTAAAATCTCGGATTTGAAGAGTCTAGTGACATGTACCATTTAGCAACAGTAACTAGATGAGTTGGTGGGGGGTCAACTAAGAGACTGGAACTATATGTACAAAGTGAAAGGAGGGATGGTGTATTATAACTCGCGGATCTGGGTTCTTTATCATTCTTTATAAAAATTGGTGTTGTAGGCTTCCCATAACCATCCTTTGGCTGTTCACCCTGGAGTTGAAAAAACAATGAGCTAGTATGACGATTTTACTTATGGCCAGATTTTTGAGTGACTATATTAAAATATGAAGAAGCATGTTTTACTTATGGCAGATTAAAAATTCCCAGAAAAAACATTGGATAGTTTGAGACCCTTATATTCAATATCTTCCATGGGCCTCAGTGAGTGTAGACTTTGTAATGGGTTTACAAAAGGTTCATGAGAAAGATGCCATTATGGTGATTGTCAACAAGCTGAAAAAAATCAACTAGATTTTTCCCTTGAACAAGTAATCTTTTTGGCAATGATGTGATAAGAAATTTGATAGACAAGGTTTTTGCGTGACATGGGTTTCCAAAAGAAATTTTATCAGAAAGGATCTCTAGTTCATTTCAATATTCTGGTCGAATAAACTTTAGTATTGAAAAATATCTGTGAGAGTCTTTTGCATACCATCCCCAGTTGGATTGCCAGACAGAAAGGATTATAAAATGCTTAAATAGTCTCTTTGCCGTTACATTTTCTTCTTTCAAGTTGACTTAAATTAATTGGCTTGGTTGGTCAACTCTTACTATAAAAAATATTTTATGCCTCAACCAGGATGTCATCATTCTTCACAAACCTCGTTCAGAATCCCAGTTGTTTGGTGTTAGGTAGTGGGGATTTCCAGGGCGCTAATGAAACTTCTCAGATTATGAGTAGTGTTTTAGAGCATTGCGTGGAAACATGGAGCGGGCTATTAGTTGACAGAAGTAGCAAGTGGGTTGTCACAGAGCGCAAGAACCCAGTTTAAACCCAGGGACTGGGTTCTAGTATTATCAAAGAATTACGCTGTGCCAATGAGAAGTCAGAAATTGGTATCAGTGGCTTTAAGGTCATATAGAGTCCTCTTTGTTATCAATGAAAACACTTTTATGGGATTTCTGGAGGGTTTAGGGTCCATATGGTGCTCCATGACTCGAAGTTGCAGTTGTTTAAGGGAGAGATGTCAGATTGACCTGGTCCTTTGAGTCCTCTGGGACATGGGCGTTTTCAAGATGTATGAGGTAGAGCAGATTTGGGATACTTAATGTGTCTAAGGTTGTCTTAGATTCTTGTTGAACTAAAAGGGTTATCCGTTGTAGTAAGCTACCTGGCAGATTTAGGAGGTTTGAGCTAATTATCTAAAAGGTTTTTGAGCTTTTCCTTGATGTGGGTAAAACAACAGGTCAGGTTAAGCCTGGCTGTCATATCAAACTGATCACCGTGTTTGATTCTTATTTAAGAACCTGGATTGAAGGTCAAAATGGAGAATGTTTTAATCAGAAATGGAAGTTTGGAGGTAATTTCAGATATACCTGGGGAAAAGAAAGTAGAGTTGTGGAAACGCAAATTTGGGAAAGCAGCGTTGTGAGATATGTTTGTCCCTATCAGATCATACCACAACTTGATAAAAGTTAACTGTTGTGGATTAGGGCTTAGGATCGCATAATGCGATTACTTAGGTTTTCCCAGAAGCCTATTGTAATTTGCATACTAATCAACTATCAATAAATGATATATTAGAAGTAAATTAGAGCTTTAAGGCTCTAATTTAATCTTCTATCACTTTAATAAATGACATATGCTGATATTGTTTATAGTAAAATATAGAAATATAATTTTTATTTCAACAACTATTTTAAGATCATGAGCTCCAATAATGAGTTTGCCAAGCATTGGCCTCTCTCTTAAAGCTTTCCTGAGGACAAGTAATATTGTTAGTGACAAGTATCAGAAGGAAAGTGATCAGGGGCTAAATCATTTAATTTCAGACATATTACACATACATAGGGCCTAGTATTATCTATCCTGACTATCCTATGGTCTCTTATGTGATTAGTGTTGCTGAACGCATTCATGGCACACTTGAGAGAATTTGTGCGTTACACCCAGGCTACACCCTTACCAATGATTACTGATGTGAGTTAACCCATACCATTCTACTCAGATAAGTTTTTTAATTAATTTATATTTTGGACACATCAAACTGGTAAGACCACCTGTTACAAACTCATGATATTTTAAAAAACTAGTTTTGATATATTTCAAGGATGTCTTAAGAGAAAGAATTCTATATTACTAAAGAACCATTAGGGATGGTGGAGATCTGAGTAATTTTAAATTAACCTGCTATGCTTTATACAAAGCATAGCAGGTTAATTTAAAACAGAGCACCAGTTAAATCCAGTAAATGAAGATATGACAGTGGTCCAGCCTCACCTGATCCATCAGCTTCCATTGTAATTTCTTTTTCATATGCTCAGGCAGTGGCTATGCCCTCTAGGTTCATACCAAAGTAAAAACGGATCTTAATGGCCTCTGTGGTAGAAGCCAGAGACATGTGGTTGTTCTCAAAACAATCTTGAAGAATTTTGACCTCACTTACTTCCTATCTACTCATCATTTCACAGTTGGGCAGCACAAATTCACTTTAGATGCCAGTGTTGATACTGGAGCAACTGGAAAGTACATGACTTGAAGGTAGAGGTTTTTAGATCTTTTATTATTACAGGGGCCCAGTATTGGGTTCTTCTCACATTAATATGCTCACCTTTCCTCTTTCTGAGCCTAAGCAGTTTAGATCACATAATCATGAGTTTGTATGCGAATTCTCAGCTATCCCAGAGTTGATGTATCAGATTATTCTAGCATCAGATTGTAGCTCCCTAATTATAAGCATTGTACTTAGATTGAAGCATGCTGTAGTTCACCACATAAACATATTATGGGGTAAATCATCTACATTTGGCTTACAAGACAGGTGTCATGATTCAAATATGACTGGTCGATAAGTTCTAAATCAATATGGCAGAATGTATTGAATCCGCTGGAATCGAACTGGTACTGGGAATTTAAGTGCTTTAAAATAAGGCATTTGGCAAATCAAGAGGATTTATGCCGAGAATCAATATAAAATGAGAGCAAGTCGAAATGGAAAGCAGAAGAGAAGAGTACCAAGTTGAGGATGCATCTGGCTGGGAAACTGAAGTATAAAGAGCCTGATGGAAGATATATGGTTTATAAGTTTTATAGGAGAAAGGGAGAGCGCGCAGATAAGTCTGCAATTTATAAGTAAAATAAAAGTTGTAATAAGGGGTGATAGCTCCATACATAACTTATTAAAGTTTTATTATAAATCGGTGATCCTCATATCATCCAATTTGGTTGCTCAGTGGCTCATTCTCTGTGCAAAACCAACTTGGTGGAATCGAGCCTCAAACGCTAAGAATCAACAGTTGTGCTCACTACAGGGGGCCAACTAAGTAATTATAGTTGAAAACAACCAGAAAGCTAATTACTCTACAATGAGGAGTCCTCCTCTATTCCAACAGCAACCCTGCTCGCAGTATATAACCAAAGAAGTTCTTTTATGAATAAAAGCTGTGGAAAAGCAACTGGGAGAAGAAAGTGGAGTCCACCACAAATTGCAACAACAATATGAAACGCTGCAACAATTGATCAACTAACAGTTTGCAGAGCAAAGCAAATTCATTCATATTGAAAAATTACCTCCTTTCAGTTGTGACAGGAACCTACACAGTTACTTTAAGCAGTTTAAATTTGCTGTGGAAGGAGCTACAGACTGAAGAAAAGTGAATTTGCTGCTGTCCGCTTTGGATGTGGAATGTGCTGATCAGGTGACCTGCTATCAACCTAACAGCTCAGTATCTTATGCACAAGTAAAAGAGATTATCATCCAGCTGTTTGGGGGCGCTACCAGGATGTGTCAACAAAAAGCTGACTTTATGACTATAAAGTATGTTTAAAATAACACTCTGTCAGACTTTGCTGATCAGTTTTCAGAGGAAGCACACGTTCAGCTTGGGGCCAATATCTTAACCACTAAAGATGTAAGCATACCAATGATGGCTGCTGTCAAACCATACAAGGAACTATATAATATTATGGCCCATGTGTTGGATGGAGATACCGGACTTATTTGGATCATGAATGCCTTACGACGGCTCTCTACCACAAACAGCGCCCCCAGTGTAGTCCAAAAATTGCTGTTGCCCCCGCTCCAACCCTTGCAGGATATAGGTCACAGCAATTGGGCTATCAGCCGCTGGAATGTAGTCATCCCTCACATGAGTCAATATCCCTTCCATCCCAGACGCGCACCATTTATGAACACTTGCTTCCAGTGTGGACAAAGAGGGCATTATGTAGACAATTGCCCTAGTCAATCACATGTGTATACAATGCCAACTAGGATAATCAAGCAGGGAATTTCTTGAGTGGAGTAGAGATGGGACGCTCTAGCTCTGCTAAGTTCATATTACTTGTCCTCAACAATCCCCAAACATCTTTTTGGGTAGAAATTAACCCTCAAATGTGATGTATTATACCAGCAGCTTTCCTTGGATACCCCTGCTTCCGCTTCCATAAGTAAAGGATACCCCATCAGGCCAAGCTTTGCCAGGATGTGCAGAAGCCATATGTGTGGCATATCCTGGAACAGACTGGCACCAGCAACGCGGATCCCTTAACAAAGGTCATTTCATTAGTAGGGG
>JAKSZP010015512.1:0-12648 GCA_022478985.1 Massospora cicadina | reverse complement strand
AACTAAATGTGTTGAGGCCACTTCCATTGCCACCCCCTCTGCTAAGACTACTGCGCTATTCCTTTACCAGCACATCATCACTCAACATGGGTGTCCCAAAGTCCTTATATCCAACAATGGGACTAATTTTACCTCGCAACTCTTACATGAAATATCTAAATTATTTAATGCTATCTAACGATTTGTTGTACCTTACAATCCATCCATGAATGGGGCCATTGAACAAGTCAATGGAACTCTAGTCTCGATTTTAAGGAAGATGGCTTCCACTGATCCCTTTCAGTGGAACTTCTATTTGACTAGTGCATTGTTTGCATATCAAATAAGCTATCATCAGATCATCACGATTTTTTAATCAAGTGCATATATGGGCGAGGTCTATCAGTCCCTTCAATTGTTCAGGCCATACTCAAAGAAAGCATATCTGAAAACTCTGATTTAGTTATGAGAAATCTGGCTGATGAGATTATTCATCTTCAAGCTCAAGCCATAAAATTGATTGAAGTAACTACTCAAAAGGAGACCCAAATAAGCAATCAGCATAAAAATGCCTTACCCAAATATCAGACTGGGAATTCGTTATGTCCTATCATTCTCAGCCTGGTGGGCGAACTGAGAAGTTAGTATCCAACTGGTCTGGTCCTTTTCTTAAGCTAAATTTTGAAAAGGATTAGAGTACATAATTGTCCATGTTGATACTAGTATAGTGATAAACCAAAATCACCTAAGTTTTTTAAGAATTCACCCTCCTACGTGATAAAATCTTAAGGGGGGAAGTGTCAGGATTTCGTCAAATTCTCTTTTTTCTGAAATTTCTACTCCATCAATTCCCCCAGCACTATCAGAGGGAGAGCATATTTTATCTAAATCTATCAAGGGTAATAAGAATGATCTGTCTCATCCTGATCAAGAGATAGAATATTCAATCGCTCAGCAATTAATCTGATCAAATTGATCCTATACCATTATGAAACCTATAAATATTCCATCATTCTGATAATAAAAATTAGGTCAAATTAAAACCTGATTTTACTATAATTATTGCTTTTTAGAGAATCCACATAAATAACTTCAAGAGAAAACATGGCTCATTCGAAGTGTAATTAAAAACTTCCAGAGCATCCATAATAATTGTGGTTCTATTGAAAGTTTTTGGGAAACTTAGCATCAATTTGCCTATCTGCTTATACAGTTCCCTCTGCGCAAAAAGGTTTCCTGTCACAGCCCATCCAGCACTTTAATCACCTGAAGCAGCTCATCATGATATTTTCCAACAATCACCTTCTTGTAAATTATGTCCACCAAATCTGCTGTAATGGCAACCATCAGTAATAGGAAAAGACAATCTGCGTTCTGATGTTTTGCTTCCATCTGGTGTACAATCTCAAAGTGATATGCTTTGAGCTTCAAGGCCCATCGCGCAAGCTATCCTTCCAGTTTTTGGAGATTCTGAAGCCTATGCAAGGATGTGTGATCTATTACCACTTTAAATTTCACCCTGTGAAGGTATATTAGAACTGTTTATATGCATATATCACCGATAAGCACTCCCACTCAGTCAAAGCGTAATTTCATCTAGGACCCGTTAAGCTATGGCTACAATATGCCATAGGATACTCCACACCGTCGTCATCTTTTTGGGATAGCACCGCCCCTACAGTGGAAAGATAAGCATTCATTTGTACAATAAATTACTTCTCTAAAATTTGTGTATTGTAAAGCATGCACGCTAGCCAATGCAGCTTTCTAAGACATCAAAAGTGATTTGACATTGTTCTGTCCAATCAAAGGAAGTGTTTTTCTTTAGTAACCCAAAGAGCGAAGCCCAATACAACTGAAGTTAGAAATGAACTTCTGGTTATAACTGACCATCACCAAAAACACCCAAATATCCCATTTGTTAACCAGCTGAATAATCTTGCATATAACTTTCACCTTTGCCAGCTGAGGACTGAGCCCTTTTTTTGTTGACCACAAACCCAAGGTATTCCATCTTCTCTGTAAAAAAGTGGCACTTATGGGGCTTAATTTTGATATTAGCATCAGCGAGTTGGTGAAACACTTGTTTCAAGTGAGAAAGATGACCCATAGACGTCCACGAGAACACATTAATATTGTTAAGGTAGACTATAATGCAAAGCAGCTTCTGGTCACCCAAAATAGTGTCCAAAGCCCTCTGGAACGTAGCTGGGGCGTTGCAAAAACCCTGTGGCATACATGTAGGCTGGAACAACCCTTTTGAGGCGATTAAGGTCCACTTCTCTTGTTCTGCCACTAGCAACTCAATTTGCCAGTACCCCAATATCAAGTCCATAGTGGAAAAATATCTAGCACCACCTAACTGATTTAAGGCATCATCAATTCGTGGAAGTGGTTACATATCCTTTTTTGTAATGCTGTTAAGCTTCCAGTAGTTGATTACTACTCAATTGAAGCTATCTTTCTTCTTGACAATTAGCACTGGGGACGCCCAGAGACTCTTTGACGGCTCTAACTTTCCCTGTTCAACGAGTTTGTCTATCTCAGTGGATACAACTTAATACACCACCTTAGAGTGATGAATAGGCCTTGACTGAATATGAGGGTGATCCCCTGTGTCCAATTGATGCAAAATACTGCTTAAAATCCCAATTCATGGTCATCAGCTGCAAAGATGCTTTGGTATTTTGCAAGCAGATCTATCACCTGGTCCTTCTGATCCTCTGACAGGCCAGTTAGAGCCACCTGTGGAACCACAGTCATTACGGCAAATGAGGCTTTTAATGGTAGACTGAGATCATCCCACTACCAAAGCCATTTATATTATGAACCTCATCAATAGGAACCTGATGCAGAATAGACACCACTTGATGCCTTTGCACGTTCATTGTTTCCTTCTTCATGTTAGCTATCAACACCTTCACTTCCACCTGCCCTGGTAACAGAAGCTCAGGAGCCACATGGGGTTTAAGCCGTGATTGCTGATAGGGTCCCCTAATCTCGCCATATAGACCTTCCAGGATATCTATTTTGGAATACATCCCTATAATGACATGATGCACAGAAGGTATTTTTAAGGCACTTGCAGCTCACAGTGGAATACCATTATACTCATAAATATGATTAGGAAGTGTTTGGGTCCTCCACTTCATCCGCCAAGAATGAACATGAATCACCCTGTCATTGTACGTCAGATTAATTTGGCTGGAGCAAATGGAGTCATTTTTATTCCGCTGGAGGTGAAGTAAATGGGAATCTGTTGGCCTAGAATGCTAACAGTTTCTTCCTCCATATTGACCACAGCCCCAAATTGCCGCATAAATGTGGTTCCAATTAGCATGTCATAGTGTTATTAGGTAAAACCACAGCGGGATCAGATGCCCCAACCAACCCAAACCTCAAAGGCATCGTGCTGTAAGCGCCCTCCAACGCAGTGCTCTGTACCCCTGTGGTCCCATACTCTACTTGGTGTTCCACATCAGGCTTTAGCAGAAGCTTAGCTATGGTCTTTGTGGAAATTATATTGACAGGAGTGCCAGTAATTTGTTCGCCCTAATTTTGGTAACTTGTAAAAAATGTCACAGTATGTAACTCAGAATAAGAAGAACCATTAGTGCTTATTTCATAAACATACAAGGGTTTTTGGTATTCAGAAAAGTGATAATACCAGTGCCAACATGCAGACATTCCTGGGCAATTTTCTAATGAAATCTCCACTACCACCCCTTCTAGAGCTGCTACTTGTGTGGAAGGTTCACCACTGACTTTACTAATTCGCTCAAGTCATTGCCATATGTTTGGCTTTTGCAACTCTCAGCTGAATTCTGTGTCTGCAATATTGGAGTCTCTCCCTCAGCTTGAAGCCAATATATCATAAGGGATCTGTTGATACAATAAATTTTCATATTGAGTTCCTAACCTGACCTCAAGTGACTCATGTGAATTCTCAGGGACAATTAGATTTGAATTAGCAGAAGTAGAAAATCCCATATCTACTCCGCTTGACCTTTTCCCTGTTCATTCAGAGCAGCTGGTACTGCATTAACATACAGTTTTTCTGGACAGCTAGCGGCATAATGTCCTTATTGGTCACACAAAAAAAAGTATTTGTAGAAGGCGCTTGTCTCTTCATCACACCCATAGCTCCAGGTCTGAAATTAATTGATGAATTGTAACTCATCTGAGGACGAGCTGGTTGATAATAATGAAGGCAGAAAGGTCTTGCCAAAGCATTAAGGGGTCGAGTATTTCCCAACAGATTATACCCAAGTCAATGTTACTCCAGTACTGGCGGGGATTCAGTACCAGTTTCAGGGGCTTTCCATTCCTTATTGGGAGCACTGAAGTTGGTGGATAGATGGCGTAAGTGACTAACGATTTTGAGTAACTCTGCATCCTTGTCAAGAAAGTATGACATAGCATTATACAGTTCTTGATATGGATTGACAGCTGCCATCATCACTATGACCACATCCTCAAGTGGATGAAATATTTGCTCCTAATAGCACATGAGCCTCCGCTATAAACCGCCATTCAAACTCCACCAAAGACTCATTTTTTTAAACTGAATAGTCAGAAACTCTGCCTTGCGCTAAGCCATTTTCGTCTTGCCCCCAAACAGATGGATCACAGTTGCCTTCAACTCTTGATATGATATGATACTATCCTTAAAGTAACAGGTGACCTGGTCAGCACTTGTGACATCCAAAGTGAATAACAACAGCATAGCTTTCTGACAATTGAAAGCCCCTTCCATGGCAAATTCAAACTTCTTGCAAAACCCATTTATGTTTCCATCATGATGAAATGGGGGGCAGCTTCTTTCTGCAGACCTCTCCTTCCCTAACAACCTCATTTATTTTATGCTCTTCACAGAATAGACGCTCTGTAGTGTCACTCAAGAAGTTGGCCAGTTGATTAGTTTGGCCCCCCACCAGTGCATTTGGTGAAAAGCCTTGGTGAGCTGATTAGTTATTTTTTATTTTCGCAGAAAAACATTTTTTGAGTCTGAAGCAGTGTACCCAAGGCAAGCTTCAGTTCCACATATTGGGACAACTCAATAAATTTAGTCAAAGAACGTTGAGGGGAACTGGTGCGCCATTAAGTGGCAAGTATAAAGTTATTTAATAAGTTATTCAATGGGCTCCCTGTAGTAAGCATCACTGTTAACTTTTGGTAAATTAGGTTAATTCCACCAAACTGGTTGCACAGGGTAAACCCACTAAACAATGGACAAGCAATATGAGGATTGCTGGCCCTCACTGATTAATAATAATAAATATTTTATAGGGAGCTATTGCTCTAACAATACCACTTTATTCAATATTCAACTAATGGCTACTTCTGTTACTTTCCTACTACTTCATCTTTTCTCACAAAAAACCTCTTCCTTCTCAATCCCATGCTCAATTATTAATCCTTAGTATTCCTCAGCAAATTTGACACAATATGCTTAGCAACCTTCTTTGCTCTAATTTATTGGTTCTTTTAAGCAATGAGACTTCAGCGTAATTCCCTTAATTCGCCAACCCATTATTTCTTCTATTAAACTTATTTCACATCAACATCACAATTGCTCAGTCTTAAGTCTTGACTCAAATCTAATTTACAATCTGCCAGAACTATAGCTTATCATCCAGTCATATCAGAATATTGACAGGCCTTCTTCCAGATTTCCCTCCAGTGTTGATGGCCTACCAAAAGATTTTTATCTTGACAAAGTGAACCATCTTCTGCCACACTCCAAATTTGACATGTCTTTTTGTATAACAGTGACTGTGGTTTATCATTCTCCTGCTGTATCCTTACACAGCGGAGGAAAATAAGGCTAAGGATGCATGGTTGGAAAATATGCTTAAGAATGGTTGAGTATTTAAGGAGATGTCCTCTATTGCCTTGCCCATTGTCTTTGTAAAAAAACTGACAGGATTCTGAATCCCTGAGTGGACTACAGTAACCTTAATAATATTACGGTTCACAAACCCTACCCTCTCTCACTAAAGCAAACCATTAGTCAGGCAAATGCAGAAACAAAGGTGTTTTCTAAAATAGACCTGTTGAATGCCATTAACTAAATCTGGGTGGAAGAAAACCAGGAATCGCTGATCGCTATTTGGACAAGGAGAGGCACTTTCAGTTTGGGTAATATTTTTAGTTTGAATAATGCCTCTGCAATGTTTCAGCTGATAATCAATAGAGTTCTGGGTGACCTCATATTCACATGTACAATGGCATACATCAAAGATATCCTAGTTCATTCTCCCACCCAGAAGCAGCATAAGAAGGACCTGGAGGCGGTGCTGGCCGCTCTGAACAAGTTGGGCTTATTTGTTAAGTCGTACAAGTGAAAATTCTATTTGGAAGAAGTTACTTTTTTGGGTAACCTAGTTTAAAAACAAATATGCCGCACCTCCCAGTAAACCCAAAGCCATATGCGAGTGGCCAACCCCACGACCCAGAGGAAGTTGAAAAAGCTTCTGAGTGCCATAATTTTCCTTAAAAAATTCTCCCCTACATTTTTACAGCTGGTAGCACCGCTGCACCCCTTAAGGTAAAAGTGATCCCTTCCTCTGGACTCACAAATGCCAAATGGCGTTGTAATCAATTAAGGAGGTGTTCTTATTGCCCCATCCATAAATATGCATACCCAATAAACAATATATATTAAAATATGATGAGTCTTCCATTGCAGTGGGGTTGTTTTGCTCCAAGAGCATGACAGTTTAAAACACCTGGTCGCCTATTTCTCCTATAAGTATTCTTCCACTGAGCAGTTCTGGGATATCTACAACAAAGAGTTGCAGCTGTGGCGTGGGCCCTTAACTCATTGACGGTACCTTTATCAGAGTTTTAACAAGAGTTAACTGTATTAATGGATCACTAAGCTCTCCTGTACTTTTGCAAGCTGCAGAAGTTGATGCACTAACAAGCTCAGACATACCATGACTTATGCAGCTTCAACTTCAAGTACAAGTTTGTAAATGAAGTATTGAATATTCTCCCTAACTTTCTGAGTCATAAACCAGCACTCTGTCCAGAAGAGTCGGACAAAAGAGAACTTATTACAGAAATACAACTGGACTAAACTTTAACTATCGCTCCTTTTAAATTTCAGTGGCAGAATTGAGTTTAGACGTGCCCCTAGTTTTGAGGGACCTAGCAGCCCAAACAGCTTGTGCGGAAGGATTGAGATTTTTGGAGCAAATAGCACTCCTGGCGCACAAGCACTCTCTCTATTACTTGCTTGAGAGGCTATCCAATTTAGGTCGCACTTGTGGGTGCTGCCCCACATCCATGACGAAGTTATCCATATGCACCACAATTCCATGCAGTGGGGCATCTGGATAATAAGAGGTGTCTCGACCTGATCAAGCAGACTTACATCTGGCTAGGCCTGTCAAAGGATATTCTAGAATGGATTACAAATTATGTGGATTGCGCGTGGGCCAAGTCAGATAAATCTGGCAAGGATGGTCTCCTCCATCCCCTGCAGCAGGCGGAGGGCCTGTGGACTTCCATGCTTGTAAACTTCATTATTAAGCTGCCAAGCTCCAATGGGTTTATGTCTGTTATGGTAGTTGTAGACCGCTTCACCAAATTCTCCCTATTCATGCCCTGTTACTCAACCAACATCTCTGAGGAGACAGCCAGACAGTTCGTGAGACATGTGTTCTCCATGTTTGGTTAGCTGCAGTAAATCATCAGTGACAACGGCACTCAATTTATGGCACAATTCTGGAATGAACTTCTGGCGATTTTGAAGTTTATGCCATGTCATTTGACCATGTACTATCCTCTTTCAGATAGACAAACGGAGAATGTAAATAAAATTTTAGAGCAATATCTCTTGTGTTACGCTGAAGCCGCTCAGAATACATGGGCAGACAACATTCCGCTCACTCAGTTTTCTTATAACAATGAAAACCTCGCTTCTACAGGCTTCTCTTCCTATAAGGCCACTTTAGGTTATAACCCTTCATTTTCAGTAGGTCCATGACTTTGTCTGGAGGTTCCTGCCACAGATTATGGTGCAAAAAAATCCGCGTCACCCAGTCATTGGTCTGTGAACACTGACACAAGGATATTAGTGACTATAAGCAATTTTCAGACCAAAAGCGGCTCCCAATGAACGATATTAAGGTGGGGTCACATGATAAGAAGGACACACGCCACCTGCAAATGCAGGTGCCTTCTTGAAAATCTGTAAACAAATGTTCCAGGCCTCATTTGGTAGAAGAGGACCTGGAGAATGGCATGTTCCACTCAAAGTTGTTGGATCATTGGAGGCAACACCTCATATCCAAGTATCACAGGTTTCCCCATTCAAGAGTCCAATTCCGCTAGAACCCAAAACAATCATTATTGAGGGGTCAGAAGAGGCTGAGTCTGATGCTATCTTAGCTTCCCATCGATTGTAGTGATTGGTTCAATATAAACTACTTGGAAATGTTACCCTGCTTACGAGAATAGTTGCATTGGTGCTCAGGACTGCATGAACTGTTATGAGGTAGTTGAAGAATTTTACACTGCTCACCCTGAAGCTCTCTGCCCCCCAAAAATCACAACAATAAATTGATCAAGCTACTAAAATCCCTTAATAAAGTCGCCCTTGCCCAGTTTTCTAGTGGTGGTGCTCCACCTCTTGAAAAAGAAAAGACTAATGTAAGTCTGGGGGAGCTCCTTCTGCACTTGGACCAGTAGGTTTTTCCATTTTTAACCAAGAAAGGTCCAAAGAGGGCGGCCGTCTCCCTCATCATACAGGACATTCTATCCCATGTGGTAGACAAGCGGTATGTTACAGCCTACCCCTTGAAAATTCCCCGCTTATTCCCGTTCTGATAACTGATAAATTGATGCAGCGTATCAAAGTGGTTTGCGCTGAAGTTGCAGCAGAAAAGGACCAATGTGGAAAGAATAAAGTGAGTTTCTCCCTAAGGCCAAGTTTGGGTTCTGTCAGAATCAAGGAAAATGAAATCTCCCCTTCTGTAGCAAGGCTCAGTTCTGCTTAAATTCAAAAATTTTATATGAACTGAAGAAACTAGGTGCAATCAAGTTAGGTGTCCTAAACCCATTTACAACCAATTGAGACTGTCACTATGTGGATTGGCCCTTGGAGGTCCCCATACCTGTTGAGTGAAATGCCACCGCTTAAGTAGGCGTAATTGCAATAAAACGTGATTTGGGAGTCAGAGGCCGAATCAACATTGGCTCAGTCTTTTACTGGCATGTCCACATAGTATTTGAGAAATTTCCACTCAAGTTCTGTCACTCTCGGTCAGAAAATCAATTTACTAATTCCCATGCATGCCATCATATTCCCTAAAGCGACTAGGTATCTAAGCAAATGTCCTGACAGGTATGATTGTCAGTCAATCTTTTTACCTTTTTTGAATAAAAAACCCTTTCACTGGACAAATTTATTTTCTGGAAAATTTACCTTAGCATCTGTTGCAAAACCCAGCCCTCAAGATGATTTTTGGGTTTTGCAATGACTAGCCCTCATGGCCATCAAAACAACAATGTTTCCTACCTTCATGGACTGGGAATACCGTACTTGGGCCATCCTCAGACACTTCCCACTTGCCAAAGCTATTCAGCATCAAGATCTGTCAATTTTGTTGGATGCTTTACCTCCCCACTAGGCGAGATTTTGCAATCTCACCACCCACCCTCTAATCAACAATCCTGTGTTGGAACTCACACCCAATGTTGTAGCACAAAAGCGTTATGTGCCTGAATCGTCAGCTTCATAGTGGCAACCACCTGGTTGTGTGCCGTTTGCTTCTTACTACCATTTTGAGCATCATTTGTACTTCACCACCTTCCATCCCACTCTAGGTTGTTTGAGCAGCAGTGCCTTTAGCATTATGGCTGAATTTCTGGGTGCTCATGCACCCTGACTGGCAGGCCAAAATAAATCTCATTTGCCACTTTCATGACACTGGTGCATTTTAACGCCACGTATTAATGCTCATCTAACCATCAAATGCAGCCTTAAGCCAACTTAGGCATATCTTGCTTTTACCTAGCGTTGGTCCAGCTTGTGCTTCAGGTCAGATACACTATCTAATGTTGTTCTCTTAGCCTCATCACGACCAGCCTTATCTTTACAATCAGTCCCCCAATGATATCATTTATATAATGACATCTTAATTATTTGTTTGAATAATATGCTTGATTGCCTTGGCTAGGAAATTTGGTAAATAATCAATTTGATTTGATTGGTTCAATGGTTTCATTTAAACTTTGGTTTGCGCCCATGAGTTCTGACTTGTTGTTTTGTAATTTGCATAATTGGCAGTAGGACTACTATCAGGGTCACACACATCTGGTTGGATACAGACTTTATGACTAACTAGGAGGTGTAATGTGTTAATTTCTTATAGATGTCATATTGACAGAGACAACTTTTGCCCCAGTTCTGTGCTCTGATTGGCCAAGATCTAATTTGAAAGCTTAAATTTTTTTTTAAATTAAATTTAGGGTTTCAAAGTCCATCTAAGTTGTGGTGGTAGGACAAAGACTAAACTATTGAATCTAATTCATATTTGAGTATCCAATTTTTTCATACCCTTGAACAATCAGCAGAAAAATTAAGTGAATTGACTTTAATTAGATTTGGAAGCTTCTGCTTTGTTCTGTTTGATGACTCAAGAGTCAATGTAAAGTCATAAAGGTAGAACAAAAATTTTCTCCATTTTGGTAAATTATTTGCAATTTGATTGGTCCACCAAGGCAAGTTCTAAGAGTCAAGTGACAAGTTGTTTGATGACGTCACAGCATAATGGTAAATGAATTGTAACTAATGTAATAAATGAAGTCCAGTCATAAGTGATACATATTAATGCACTTAAGTTTTCTAAATTAAGATAAAGTAATAAAGTAAATGTTTGTTTTTTTAGATTGATCTAATTGCTTAATTAAACATTAAATTTTAAGGCCTCCCTGCCATATATAGGAAATATTGGACAAAAATAATGAAGAAAATCTAATTTTGGTAAATTATGGCTAATTAATTTTGAAGAAATATGTTTCAAAACAAAATTTGAAATCTCACAAAACTATTGGTGGAAGGGAAATTCAGAATGAAAATTATATTTTTGGAGATTTAAAAGTCACAATTAAAATAAAAAGTAAAGAAATTATTAAAAGGTGTAAATCAGTAATTAAAGAGGAAAAAAAACTCAGAACCAAAAATTAGAGGTAATGTGACCATCAGAAGAATAAATATTTATAAACTTATCAATATATTATCATGAAGTGAAGAGTAGAATTAAGGAGAGAAGCTAGTACTAAGCCAAGAATAATTTTTGTCCTTTCTTGCAGTCAATAACTTAATAAAGTATATGAGATTAGGAATTTTAGCATCTTTAATTTCTATTTATTTAAGTTTTAAGAGGCCAACTGGAAACCATTATTCCACTTACAGCATATCCTATATGGAGGATGTTAATTCTCAGCATCTAGGCTCAATTCCACCGAGTCAGTTTTCACAGGGTATTAGCCACTGAGCAACCAAATTAGAAAATATGAGGATCATTGACTTCCTAATAAAACTTGATAAACTATATATGGAGCTATTGCCCCTTATTTCGACCTTTATTTAATATAAACGCAGACTTATCTGCAATCACTTATACTGGAAAAAGACCTCCTTTTCCATCCTCCATGTGACTCTTTATATCTCAATTCCCCAAGCCAGATGCGTCCTCAGCTTGGTAGTCTTCTATTTGACTTCCCTTTTCTAGATATTCTCAGTTATATCAAATCTCAGCATAAAACCCCCCAGTTCGCTGAATGGTCATTATTATGATCAATTATAATTAGTATACCCCTTTTTTCATAAATCTTGATACTCATCTTGATTCCCCCTCCAATCTGCTGGTATGGGTAGAGTATCATCCAGTCATATCAACTTCCCAACATTACCCCCCACCCTTTGACTGGACAATATGTTCTTAATGTTTATATGCTCAGAGGAACTTTGCATGAACTCAGTTGATAATCAAATTCCCCTCAGGTTCCTTGATAGTGTAAACATCCATGCCAGTCTTCTTGATTATCTTGAACGGCCTGGCCCAGATGTTGGAGAGCTTGTTTTTCCGCCCAAATCCGTGCTAGTCGTGGAATAAAATATGGTCCCCCACAGCAAACAGCGTAAGTCTGCTCCATCTCTTCTGATTGGCTGCCTGATCATGAATCTTCTTGGCCAAACTGGTGGAGTAGGCTTCCATTTGCAGTTTAATCAGTGTATCTGTAAGAGTCTTCAAATATCGCTGGGGATCCACACCACCAGTGTCCTCTACACACGAATAAAGCAAGGGGGAGAGCTGGGTGTTGACCATACAGTAGTTGAAACAGGCTCTTATCAGTGGGGAATGATAGCTGATATTATGTGCAAACATAGCGGTAGGCAGCAGGGCACTCCATTCCAAGAGCTGATTCTTTACCAATTTGTGGAGTATGTTTACTAGGGTTCTGTTGACCTGCTCCACCATCCCATTTGATTCCAGATGATAGGGGGTGGTTAAAACCCCGCGGATCGCCATCAACTTGTTCAACTTTGGCAGGATATGCAAAGTGAAGTTGGTTCCATTATCCATCAGAATGAATTGTGGGCAGCTGAGTCACTGTATAACACACTTCATAATAAATTTGGCAGTGATGACC
>JAKSZP010015511.1:0-12691 GCA_022478985.1 Massospora cicadina | reverse complement strand
AAGCAGAGAAGTGCAATTTTTCTAATAGTTAATCCACCAAAAGTGACGCAGTGCACAAAGAGGAAGGGGGTAAGCGACCAAGGTTGGAGGGAACCCAGGCGAACCAACGGTGCACTAGGAGATAGCTTGATTGTACTCAAAATAGCAAGGTTAATGGAGCTCGAGACCTCCTTGAAGAGATTCATGCACAGGATTGTTTAAAATATCATAAATAAAATGTAAAATGGGAAAATGTTTAATAGGAAAGTCAACTAACAGGGAATGTTGGTCATGGAAAACAAATTTAAACTCATTGGGGAAATTCAGGGTTTGCTGAAGTAAAACTAAGCACCAATTCACCAATAGGCAAACACTACCATCAAAATTGGTAGAATACACTGAAACCAACTTCACTCGAGTAATCAATTGAAGTTGGATCTGACCTGAACGCGTAGTTTCATAAATGGAATTGGTTTTAACCCCTGTTCCTCAATCAAACAATTAGTGCCATTGTTGTTATTCGAATATACCATTTGTTTTAACACCTGGGCCAATGAAAGGGGCTGTGCATTCTGCACTTCACTAATACTAACCTGGGAATATTTAGCTTGTACCCAGCGTTGGTCTAGTGTGTGCCTTAGGTCAGAGAACCTGAAGCTTCACCTACTGGGCCTCCTGTCACCAAGCCTTATCCTTAGGGTTAGTCCACAAATTGATGTCATTTAACTATAACATTTTCTAAGCTTGATCTTATTGCATTCAGTAAAGTGTGGGCAAAGTCTGTACAGGATTATCTGACTGTTATTTGGCACATTTTTGAATTTATCTTTTCAAGGTAAATCCCTTTGTGAAATAAATTGCACTAGCACTTTCCAACGCCTCATTTAAGATGCTTAGGGGATCTCAGGTTCTCCTGTGTAATAGCATATGTTGATGACACTTTAATTACTCTCCTAACGTTGAACAGCATGGCATGGATTTTGTGGCCATGGTAGCAGCCCTATATAAAGCTGATTAAATTGCAAAGGCGTCCAAGTCCGAATTTTATAAGGACAAAGTGCTATTCTATAGGAATCTGGTACTGAAGGATGGTTATGCGATTGTACCCTCAAATTTAGATGCCAATCGCTCCTAGTATTTTCCTGTAACTCAGAAACAGTTGCTTAGCATTTTGGAATTTGTCACCTTTTTTAAGAGATTTTCACCAGCAATCTCTGAGCTTGCGTCACCTTTACACACACTCACAGGTAATAATATCTTTTTTTCACCAAAGAGTGCCAAAAGTCTTTGAATACTATAAAAGACGTATTCAAATATACTCCTGTTTTGCTTTATTCTGACAAGTAATGGATTTTTATTTTGGCATATGACGCCTCAGGTGATGCATTAAGCGCCGTCTTGTTACAAAACATGAGAAGAAAAAACACCAGGTGGCTTATTATCAAGGATGTTTAGCATAACTGAGTTTTCTTAACAATATATGTCAAAGACTTGGCTGTCATTGCTTGTTATCTGATGCATTGGCGGTATCTCTTACAAGGTGCCAAGCACACAGTAGTGGGGTACAAAGATTAAAAATCTTATTTACTATCTCAACCTCAGAAGCTAGCCCACAGAAAAACTAGAACTGATCAGTTCTCATGTGTTTTTAATTTCAAATATGAGCTTTTCAAAGGTTCCACAAATATCCTGCCAGAGATCCTTAGTCACAATTAGTAATGGGACATGTTTCTATTGGCAACACTGAGTAAGTTACAGTATTCTCATCTGAGAAAATTATTAAACCTTCTTCCTCAAGCCATTGCTGCGGTAGCTCCTTCCCCACAGCCCAAAACCAAAAAGAATTGTTTTTAAACGCAAAGGCGTCGCCCTTCTCTTGAGTCTGCAATAGAAATAGATCCATGCGCTCCAGCTAAAATCTCTCTTTTTGAGGAAGAATCTCTTTTGGATGTTGTGTTGGATTTGCAAGCATCTGATGCCAAAGGTTTTGACCTTGTGTCTAAGATTTTTTTGGTGAGACCCCATCCAGATGGTATTCCCAGAAGCATAGATATTTTATTCTTGTGAAAAATTATGAGTTCCTTCTGCTCTACGTTCCTGTGTCATAAGGGAATATCATGATCCCCACACTATGGGGCACCCAGGCGGGAAGAATTGTTTCAACCTAATAAAGCGTAGGTATATCCAGATCAGCCTTACAATTGATGTCCCCGCGTGGATTGAATGCTTTTAATATTTGTGTCAGGATTTAAGGTGATAGGCAAGCTGAAAGCCCTGCTCTGAAATTGAGCCTTGACCTATCAACTTTCAAACCAGTGCGAACTGAACCTTAACCTGAAGGCGCCAAACCTAGATTTAATTAAGAATCATCACATGTACAAGAATCGATGGAACACCTTCAAGAATCCCATCCCCACTACCTGAATCATGAGAGGCGCCACCTCCAACGCTGTAATCATGAGGATAAAGCAAAACAATAGGGAACTGACTTGGAGGTTGATCTGGAAGGCTGTAAAAGATCCTATTTTTATGGGCCACAAAAATCCCAGAGGCACCACGTCCCCACACGCCTTAAAAATATTTCCTTTTTATAACACAATGAAATAGTCTATATTTGCTTCAGCTTTTTTTGACCCCTCCGCTATTTTCAGCTTTGAGCCCAATTTCTGGACTTTGGAAACAGTCAAGAGAACTGCTATGTTGAGAGAAGTGGTGCTCACTACAGAGGGCTCTGAGCTGTCAAAAGTGATATTTCTATTATAAATAATGGAGAATTATAGCAGTCATAAATATCAATCTGATGATCAGTCAAGAAGCATCGCGCAATAGATTAGTACTTCGCGGAATGAAGTACCACCAATACAGCCTGAAAGTCTAGAATTTTGGGCCACGAACCAGTTCTCCCAACCTTCAGTTAATGGAGATCAGTATTAACTTCAGTATGATAACCTTAATAACATTGTTCAACACCTAATAAATGGCATATAATCTGTAAGTGTCCGCTACAGCCACTCCTGCACCTCTTCAGTGCCCTCTACTATGCGATGTCTTCATACCTCATACCAGCTACCAGCGGGAGGAGCTACTTTGGGAACTGGGCAATACTTTAAATTTTTTTCACCCTGCTATTCATAATATCCTCCAGTTTGTTGGGTTGCACCATCATTAAGTACCCCAACAACAGAGGCTCACCCAAACTTTACATTCCCAAGTTGTTAATTTTTACAACGCGGCCTCCTCCTTTGTCCATGACAACTGAGAGGCCATCATCAATAACAGACTATTAATCAACAATGTATGAGGCCAAATTGCTTTGTTGGATACCAGATTTCCGGATACCTTTGAAGACCAAATGCTTCAGAATATCCAACTCCTTGATGCTGCTGGAAAACAACACCTTTATGGAGTTGAAGATCTGGTATGGACCCTACAGCAACACTATCAAGAGCTGGCCTCCTGTGACTATACTTCCAGGAGTAAAGAATTGAAGGCCTAGGAGGCCCAAAGGGTCCGGAAGTATGTGAAGGACCTGAAGGTCCCATGGGCCTCAAGGGCCCTCTGTCCTCACAGCACCTATCCCGGGAACCCTGATGACCCTTGTCAAAATGATGTTTGGAAGCCCTAGCGGCCTTATGTAATCAAATCCAGAATGTAGCCCAGGGATGTAAACTCTTATTAAACATTATCCCCCTTGACCTGAGGATCTCCATTGAGTCATTGTCAGACTTGAGTAATTATAGCGCCTTCACCAATCTTACTAATATACACATTTCACAACTCAAACAAACCTGTAGAGGGTTCAAGGCCCGTTTGATTACGCTTGAGATCCAGCTTTTTCAGGGCGCTGATATTCAAGCCCTAAAGTATCAGGTTGCTCATAAGGATTCTATTTCCCCCCTAAACCAAAGCTAAGATAATATCCAAGAGGACTCAAAGGACTAGGATGATGGTTGGACCAGAAGATTATCCAAGACTATGCGGAGACCAAGATCTCTAAGCCTACACAATTTCTGGCGTTACACCATGTCCACTCATCTTGTAACTTTAGCCCTAGTTTTAAAGAGAAGTTCATTACTGGCCAGGAAAGCATCACCTCTTTCCTACATGCCTATTAGAGTTCCATGGAAGAGGCCACCAACTGGCAGAAAGTTTAAGCATATTTACTCCTGCATTAACAGAACTGCTCAGGAGATCAGACTCCCCTTCTGAAAGAATGCAACACCTGGGAGAAGATCCGTATGGACGTATAGCAAGAATTTGGCAACAAAAAAATTCCTAGCCAATCAAAAACAAGCATTCATAGGTATCCGCCTAATAAAGGTGAGATCCCTTGGACTTCAAAAGCCATTTTAAACCCAAGTGCAACCTTTTGGTCACCACTAATCATATTACCTTGGACAAGGCCATTACTTCTATCATCTCCACGTTGGGATTCTATTCTGAGGTTCAAATGCATATGATCAGCCAAAATTTTGGTTTCGCCTGCAGTTGAGAATTCAGCAGCGATTAACGAGATCCCTGGAACAATACTGAGTTCCAAGGCTACCTCTTCAGTTTCCACCAACCATACGCAGGTACATGTGGTCGAAAACTAGAACAATCCTTGACCCAAATGCAGTTCATGCAAAGGCTTCTGGCATAGCGCTGAGTCATTCTGGAATGACTTGCTGAGGAGGCGGGGAAAGGGCAGTCAACAAGATGGATGAGTCTCTATTCTGGCATTCCTACCATGCCTCAAGAATCATCCATGACTCTAAAAAACCTAGCTATCATACCCAAAGAAAAAGTTTCTTTAAATTTTATAAAAAATAAATAAATACTTCTTACTCTTCTTTTTTAAATCTCTCCCATGTTTCTCACGCTAATTTACAGTATAGAAGTCTGGTTACCTGAGTCACTGTTAAGTTCATAGGATTCTGGTTCTCACCATAGTCAACAGTGTTTCCCCATATATGTTATATCATCCATGTTGATGAAGCATTTTAAGCTTGCTCCAGACTTGCCACATTAATGGGGTATGGCATGGCTGGGACACACTATATTCAATCTATAGGGGCCTATTCTCCCTACCTGTAAAATTTTGGGAAGCTCTCTGTAAATACCACTTCTGTCAAGCCGGATAAACTGAGCTATGATCTTCTTCTTGGAGCTCAGTATCTCGAGAATACTCAGCAGTGGTACATTATGACAAGGGATTATTATCTCTACCAGAAAATCAGTTCCCTTTAATCTTCAGAACTTCCTGTGACTAAAATGGAGGTCAATGCCCAATCTTTCCTACTAGAGAGTGAGGGTACAATCAACTGACTCAAATATCATGTAAGGGGCTTTCAAGTCCAGCTGCGCCATCCGCTGTTGATGGACAAGGCATGCCGATTTACTTATTTAGGGCAGTAACTAAACCTCTGAAGCCCAACATTACTGCTGATACCCAGGTCCATGTCACCATTGCCTCTGGATACCTGCCGGAAATCTGAGGCCTAGATAACCCATCCTCAAAGAGGTTCTAACCTGTCCTGGAATTTAAGATTCAGTTTAAGCTAAATCCATATCAGTGTTGTTGGCTAACCTTACCAACAGACCCAGGGTAGTAGCCCAAACAGAACCGCCGCCTATGGTTGCCTCTTACTATAGAGGCTCTCAAAGATGTAGACAGTTTCGAGCATAAGGTACTTTGGTTTGTAAACGCAAAATCAAAGGACCTAGTCGATATTAGTATCAGATATGATTTCATTGAAGGACAATAATGCAAAGTTTAAGAATTATTGGAGGAGTATTCATACCTATCTTTAGCCTCTACCTACAACTTTGGAAAATGAATAAATGGTTCACATCATGTGGAGACTGAGGACGCTTAACCGTTCCGTTATGCCCTTACCAAAAAGTAAGGTTGAAGTAGCTCAGGTAGATGTAGAGCTTAAACAACTACTCAAAGCCAGACTCTTGATGTCTTTGCGCAGTCCTTGGGTTTTTCCTCTACTGCTGGTTTAGAAGAAGGAAGGCAGACATTAGGTGGTGATGGACAATTGGCATCTCAACGCCATCACCATGAAGGAAAGTTATCCTTTGCCCTGAATTGATGACTCTTTCTGACCGCTTGCCAGATTGCAGTACCTTTCTGCAATGGACCTTGCCAGTGGATATTGGCAAGTAGAGTTCGCCCTTGAAGATCTATCCAAGTGTGCACTTATAGCCTATGAAGGACTATTCAAGCCATCAAGGATGCCCCAGGGCCTCTGTAACGCGCTGGCCACTTTCTAACGCGCCATGGATGAGATATCAGGGACTTGAAGCTAAATGTGTCCTCGTCTACCTTGACAACATCACTGTCTTCTCACAAACTTTAATGGACGTCAAACTTCTTTGGGAAGTTTTCAAATTGACTTTATAAAAGCTTCAATAAAGCTCAATCATTTGAAGTTCTCCTTCTTTTAATAAGAAACTGAGCCTATGAGACAAAAGGTCTCAAAAGATGGCATAAAGCCCATACTGGACAAGGTTGACGCTATAAAAGTTATGTCATGCCCCCAGAGCCTAAGAGATATTCAGGTATTCTTTGGCATTCTGGGTTATTATTGTCAATTTATCCCTCAGTTTGCTAACCTAGCCAAGCCTCTATCTTACCTCCTTCAGAAGAATGTGCCATTTGAAAAGCTGGAACAAAAACTTTTAATACATTGAGGAAATCTCTTTTCAAAAACCCATTTTAGTCCATCCACAATTTGATCAGCCTTTCTTGTTGTTCAAATATGCGAGTGATGTTGCCTTAAATGCCATCCTAGCTCATCTTGACAAAATCAGGTCAACCACCCAGTAGCCTTTTTTTAAAAAACTCTGAGTAAGGCTGAAAAGAACTATAGAGCTAATGAGCAGGAACGCCTGACTGTCTTATTAGCGATCAAAAACTTTTGGCCTTATATCTATGGCACCCACTTTACTATCATCACTGATCATTCCTCGCTTCAGTGGCTCCAGAAGATGAAGGACCTAGATGGCCGTTTAGCCAGATGAGCTTAAGACTGCAGAGCTATGATATCTATATTGTTCATCATGCAGGCGCAATTCAACAGAATTCTGGCAGCCTCTTTAGGATGCTGGTATTGGCTGCTTTGACCCACGAGCAAGACCAAATGTATGATATGATAGGCTTATATGAACGCTAGTAGTTGAAAACTCCTGAGGTCCAAGCTGAAAAAAATGACCCGAGATACTCAGATAAAGGAAGGGCTGCTATATTAAAGAGTCAATGAGAAATTGTTCCCTTATGTCCGCCCTTCTTCCTGCGCTGATGTTATCCTTGAGGGTCATACTACTGTGTGACGTGGGGAGGTCAAGAAAACTCACAAATGGTTATGGACACAATGCTTCTGGGACCAAATGGTGGAAACTATACAATTGGTCCTGGAGGCCTTTATGACTTGCCAATTTCAATACCAGGCCAGTCCTTGATACCAATACTCAGTTGTTGCCCTGATGGGGCCCTTCAATGTCATTAGCATTGAAGTGATAGTGTAAGTCCCGGGGAATGTCCCCTGGCCAGTAATCAGGCTCTTTTCTCATTCCTGAGGAAGAAAGTATTGAAGAGGGTGGCTGTACCCCTCATTACCAAGGGTGACCTCGCCCATGTTGTAGACAAGCACTGAGTAACAGCTCTTCCACTTCAAATTTCTCCCCCGGCACCCATACTCACCTCGGCAGAACTGGTACAGTTAATCAGGGAAATCGGCACTGAGATCACCATAATGAAACTGATCAATCCAAAATTGAGTGGGAGTCAGCCTGATAGTCAGATTTCATGTAGTCAGGAAGGGAATGAAGACTGCCCCATCAGCCAGAATTGCTGATGTTTTGATTTGGTTTACACTATGATCAAGAAAATTAACCCCCCTCAAAATCATTGAGTATCACCCCCAACGGGCAGATAATAGCATCAGACACCATTGATGAGGGTTCAAAGCTCCCTTCCAGCAAATTGGGCATTGTGGCCGATGAAACGCTCTTGACCAAATGAATAGCCCAGCGACTGGGCATGGGCAGGTTGGGCATCCCAAACCTGTTCCCAACCAAATGGGACCGCCCCTACGTGGGGTGGCCTTGGGGGCTTCCCACTGCCCGTTGGGCCAAACATTGTTGTGCCAACCATCAGAAAAGTATCAGAGCCTTGGTTCAGACGTTTGAGGTCAAACCAATAGTGACTCGGCCTGCTGCTGAATTCTTCAATATCAGTTTTCAGTTAACTTATCTGTTCCCCATTCCCAAACAATCCACAAGTTAGTTCATACTTGAGGGACCTGTTTCTGGCTTGTTTACTCTCTTATCAACCATTATTTAATTAGTTGCATCACACTGAGTAAATTGTTGTCAATTTTTCTTTTCAAATTTTTTTCATTAAAAAACCTTTTCTAAAATCTAGTTTTTTATGTTGAAAAATAAACCGCCTTTTCCGCTGACCCTCATACTCTTCTTGGGGGTAATGGCAGTACATTTCTGGTATCTTATTATGTGCCTGTATGAGATTCTGGTTCACTGGCAGTTATTGGAGAAATTCCTTCCCAGTTCCATATCCGTCATACCAGCAGCAGTGCCTTTAGCATTCTGGTTTGCTGTTTGGGTGCTTAGGCACCTAAGCTGTCAGGCTGGTCTAATTCTTACTTGCTGTTTTCCTGACAGATAGACCCTCTCCCCACTGAAATGAACGGCCATAAGTATATCTTACTAGACAAGGACCATCTAACCAGTCTTGTTATAATGCTTTTTGGTCCCCGCTGCCCTGCAAGAGCCATGGCTCTCTTACTTTTTTGTTCCAATTTCACTTAGCATGGATGCCAACAAACTGTAAACTTTGGACAATGGGTTAAATTTCCCTCACAGGTAGTACAAGAACTTTCTTCGCTTTTTGGCACTAATTAATTTTTTGCCATCCCTTGCAACCCATCCACCAATGGGACGGTAGAACTCACTAATGGAACCTTTATATCTATTTTATGGAAGATAGCCGCCTCTGGCACTGCACACTGGAATCTTATTTACCCAGAGCCTTGCTTGCCTATAAATAAGCTACCATCTAGTCATTAAGATGTCCCCCTTTTAAGCTCTACATGGATGTAATCCCTGGCTATCAGTAGCGTTCTACTTTTCTCAAGACCTCCACTCCTGAAAACTCTGATTTAACCATGAGGGCCTTAGCTGACGAAATTGTCCAGCTTTAAGCCCTAGTTACACAAGGAATCGTCACCACTATAGGAAGGGAGACATCCAATTTTAATGCTGGCTAACTCTCATTACCCATTTTCACTTAGGCGCCCTCGTTCTCTTTTATCACCATTGACCTGGAAGTCAACAGAATAAGCTTGCTTTTCTTTGGTCTGGGCCTTACAAGGTCATACATAAGGTGAGCTCTGATTACTCCATTGCTGATAAACATTCAGTGAACAGTGGTGAATCGATTGCATGGCTGGTACTGAAGCCCTATACTCCCCTCTGACAAGATCTTGAGGGGGGCATTGTCAGGATTTGAGATTACAAACAAACCAAAATCCCCTCTCACAAATCAAGCCTTGACAAATTAACTATTAAACCAATGCAAATGGAACCTTACCCTGAATGCACCAAAACTAGATTTGATCAAGAGCATCACACATAAGAGAACCGATATAGATTCCTTCAGGAATAAAGTATCTTCTTCCTGAATCACTAGAGGCGCCGCCCCACAACTGCGGTCATGAGGACGATGCAGTACAATGGGGCACCGAACAGGTGATTGATCCAGAAGGCAGTAAAAGATCCTGAACTTATTAGGCCACGAAGGTCCCTGAGGAACAATTTCCCACATAATCTATAGATATCAACGCTTTTTAACTCAATAAAGTAGTTTATATTTGTTCCAATATAGTGTTTTTTGACCTCTCCACTGATTTTTCAGCTCTGAGCCCATTTTTGGACTTTGGAGACAGTCAAGAGAACTGTTACGCTGAGTGTGTTCCCACTACAAAACTGACTTAAAGGGGCGAAATAGTTTCCTGTATTCCATCTAACAGGCAGAAGGGCCATGGACCTCAATTTTGGTGGATTTTATTGTAAGTTTACCAGTGTCCCAGGGTATGAAGCAATAATGATAATGGATAGATTCACAATTATGCCATCTTCATCCTCTGCTTGACAACCATTACTTTTGAAGAGATAACGGTTGATTGTGCCACATAAGTAATCTTTGTTTAGTTTACCTCAACTAGCAATCAGAGATAAAGCGCATCAGTATACCTCAAGGCGTTAAGAGCTTTGTGCAAGATGATGAAGATTAAACCCTGTAGGTCATTTAAGCGACTTTATCAATCGGATGGTCAAACAGAATGAACCAACCAAACCTTAGTATAGTATTTTGATGGTATGCTATTGCCTTCCAAGACATAGGGGCAGTTGACTTTCCTTTATCCTAGTTTTTATACAATAACTCCACAAATTGAGTTTACGAAAGTATCAATTATGTATGCCAACTTGGGTACAATCTCGAGATCTCCCTTAGCCCAAAAATTAGCACTAATATCACGGTTGTAGCCAACTTATTAAGCACAACCAGAAGGACACCTCCAGGTCTAACAACAGCTGACTAAACCAACTAATGATTCCAAACGCTATGCGTACAAAAGCGCCGTTAAGTTACAGACTATCCGGCAGGGGATTTGATCATGGTTGATACAAGAATTTGCACCTCAAAGCGCTTTGTCATAAGTTGGCTTGATCAGCAAGAGACCCATTTCCTATCTCTAAAGAGAAAAATAACGGACACTTCTATGTGAAATTGCCCCTATACTGGAAAATTCATACCTCTTTTCATGCATCATCCTTATCCCTCTTTAAAGGTAAGAAGCCAGCGGAGGGAGAGCTATTATGGTAGAAGGAGCCCCTGATACTGAGGTTAAATATCTTGGATACTATTGGATTAAAAGCAGAATTCATTACCTAGTGTTCTAGAAATGGTATTCCACTTCTGAGAACAACTTAATGTATTCCAAAAATTGTGCCAACTGCCAAGAGTTGATGCATATTCAACACTAAAATCTTTAAGCTCCCGCTCCTTCTTCACCAAGCCACTTACAATTTGAGCCCTCAAAATAACAGTTCCCCATAGAACTACGCTTTGATTAAAGCCTTAGAAGGGAGGTAGATACCATTCTTGTAGGAAAGAGTGATGTAAGGTTTTAGGACCCATTTATTAAGCTGGATAGAACCATGCATCTCTTTAGATCTAAAAAGAAAGTCAATCCTAAGGCTCTCCCTTATCCATTTTTCTGATCTAGGCCATACCCTGGATGAGAGAAAGGTAGCATCTGCCCCACCTTGTTTTACTCCTTCAACATCCAATGCAAATTTCCAAGCCATTCCAACTACCATTTCAGAATCATCATAGCACTATGTTTGGAAAATTAATCAGCTTTCTATTTAATTTTAGAACATACTTTTAATATAATTGCTGCTGGGACTGGTCCCTTTACTAAACAAAGGTCCCACACAAGGGCGCCCTCAATTGAGAAAAATATGATACCTAGAGTTTTTTCTGGTGCTTTTTTTTCTCATAACAATGACTTTAGTTATTACAATTTGATTCGAACAGCAAATTTGGATAATCACTCACTGGAAAGATGGGCGACTTTATCAATAAAAATAATACAACATGGGTGAGCATCATGGCGAGCGGTGCGCTTAACGGTGCAACTAAGGGCAAGAAACGCCCTGGAGGGGGACCAGGAACCCAATCCGCAAAGAAATTGCAAACTCAGACACTGTCTGGGTTTATCGTATTCACTGTAAAGCACGCGCAATATATGTACATACAGTTCAACCAACCCTTATCAAAGGTGGAGCATGGGATCAGACTCTTCCTTGGGGATGAGTCACCAACACTGTAGGAGAAAATATGTGAGGCACAGCCCTCACTTTTCCCTCACGCGGTGTACATAGCCACCAACAACATGGGCTGCAGCTGGATTGATATTGGTTTTGAAACAGCCAATGAAGCTGATGCTGCAGAAAAAGCCTGTGTGGAAATTGCCCTCCCCGAGGACAAAAAAATTGTGTGCACCGCGTGCACCAGATGGAACAAAACAAAAACTTTGTTCATCTCTTTTGACTCGCTCCTCACCAACCTTCCTCATAAGGTAATCGAGGAGGAGCTCCACAAAGGTCTCGTGGCCTATGGAGAAATTCAGCAACTTAAATTACAACGATTTCGCCTGATGCCCAACCTATGCACGGGCAAAGCTATCGTAATAATCAACCCCTTCCCAGAAGTGAAAGAGGAATTATCCAGAATTCCCCGCACAGCAGAATTTCACTTCAAAGATGGGGGTCAGTCAGCCACATTCCAAGTTACTCTGGAACGCGCACCGCCCATCTGCAACCACTGTGGCTCACTGGGCCACAAGGAACACGCATGCCCTGTGAAAGAGGGCTTAATGGAAAATGACTTTGTGAGGAAGCAATGGACAAAGATAATAAAAACTTCGCCAAAATGACTGACAGTCACCACCCATTCCGCTGTGGTGAAGATGGACTATAATCCATCGTAGACCCAGTTACAAGCAAACAATGTAAAGTGGCACAAAAAAGCCCGCAAGCAAGCAGTGGCTGAAGCGGCAGCACAAGCGGAGTCTGCTATTAACCCCAGACAAATTTGGAGGATATTTCGGATATTCACCAAACCAACCAATCAGAA
>JAKSZP010015510.1:0-12738 GCA_022478985.1 Massospora cicadina | reverse complement strand
ATCTTCTTGGATATCCCTTTTCTGTTATCTTGGCGTGCTGAGAATATCGTGGTTACCATGAATACCCCTAACACATGTCCTTCATCATTTTACCCTATAATTATTCCCTCATTTACTAATAATAAACACCTTAATACTGTGAATGCTTTATTGGTTTCAATTGTAAATTGTTTACTTCAAAGTGAAGTTGTAAGAAGTCATCCTGTCTAAGTGTCAACGCCAGAGTGAGGCTGAAGTCTCTTAAATCTTTATATACTGCCAGAGTAGGGCTGAAGCTTCCCATCATTTGAACTAAAAAATTTTAATTGTCTTAATACAATTAGCAAATTCCTTTTTTTCCCAGAAGTCAGTAGTTAAGCGAATTTTTGCACCAGTAGAAACCCCGCGGTTTTTACAATATATTACTGCTATCAGGGGTGTATCTTCTTAGGAGGTCATCGACTTCCCACTGGGTGGCCAGATCAATTAAACTGAAGCCCACTTATAAGTCATTGGGGATAAAGTGCAAATAATGGTGTGCTTTTCCATATCAGTGGGTAAAATCTTGGATTGGCATAGAAGACAGTTTTTGCAGAAAACTTGAAGCGTCAAAGGCTTTATTAACTGTAGAATGTTAGATAGTAAAATGAATTGACAACAGACTCTAGGGCGGCTGTTGTTTTTAATATGAGGAGAATTAGATAGGGGTTGTATGAATTGGACCTCAGGCCCAATGGCATATTCTAATTAGCTAAATTGGGGAAAAGGACTATGGGTACAGGGATTATCAAAAACTTCAAAATAACTCATAATATTGATATCTTTCCCAATGGATCAGGGAACAGTTCAGTTTGATGTTACCAACTTGGCACAGGTTTTTTTGATCAATCAGTTTATGCAACCAGTTATACCAGAATTTGTTCCTTGAAAGCAAAACTATTCACATAGACTAAGTATCAATCAACTGACACAATATCAATACTTGTACTTTTACTCTTTAACTGGTAACCAAACTGAATTTCCTGACCTGTTAAAGGGCAATTGTAACTCAGAACAGTTTTTAACCTCTCCATTAAAGTATTGTTAATGTGTCAGTGAGTGAAATAAGCCCCTGAGTCCTAATAATGGCCCCTAAATTTCCTTACCTTTTTACAAACCCCTACATCATTGTCACCAAGGCAGAAGAGTAAATTGGGGCAGAGAGAGGATTCATTTGAGCCAGGGCAGTGACTCATTGATCATCCACCACATGAACCAAATCACTAGTTTGGGACAAGGGGTTTACTGAAGCCTTAGGGTACCTTCTCACGCTTTTAGGGGTTCCGGTCAAGGCCCAGAAAGAGGAGCTATGCCTCAGGATTTACAGCTATACTGTTAAATTAATTTGACATAGACCTTATTATCCACCATATGAAAAGTTCTTTAGTGTACAGAAGTCATTATATATTTCTTAACTATCTAAAGTGGTCTGGTCCATATACTTGTCATGTTGTTCTTTTGCCTAAAGATATGGTTATCAGGATACAACACATTTCTTCCTATCTCATATTGTGGCAGCATTGCTAATTACAATAGATCACAACAGTAGAATTTTATATTTTGGTGGGTAACCTAATAGTAAACCCTTTAGAGAACCATTATTTCTTATAGTTGCCTCATTTGATAGATCCCTCAACACTTCCTAATTTTTTCATAAAAAAATTTCTAATATTAATTAAGCCTAAAAAACACTTTATATACTCTATAATAAGTTTAACTACATCCTGATTGGCAAAACAAAAATAATCGTAGTATTTTAGTGATTACTTTTTTCTTTCATTAAAAATTAAGTTTAAGCAAGATTAAAAAATTAACTTTATGATAAATTTATTTAATTTACTGGCACACTGTTGACCCTAATGTACTTAGCTCCCCTGTTAGCTGCTCCAGTATGAGGAAGTGACAAACCCCTCCTAGCAGTTTTTCACCCATTGAGAAAACGCGTTTAGACTGATTCATCAAGTCCTCCCAACTCCTTGGGTTGATATGTTTCTCCCAAGGATCTCGCCATCCACCTTGCACATTCCAAAGTAATGCCTTAAAGCCCCCCCATTGCTCCCACATAGCAACATGTGATTTGACCTTTGGTTGATTATTTAGACTACTTCCATAGCTGATACAGAATTAATATAAATATAATATGTGACAATGAAACTAATGATTTGTTAAATTTTTTTCCTACAAGGGGTATTTTTAATTTGGCCTACACCTGCAAAGAGAATGGTGCAACTGCAGCAACTGTGCCCCATGTAATCCAGGGTACCCCCTAACAACAACCCACACTCATTTTTAGAAGACAGTTAATGTAGTTTAATTTTCACGTTTGCTCACCCACCATATCTCACAATATTTACAAGGAGCTAATTGAAGGTTTACATCCTATGGCTCCAACCCCATCCTACAGTTTTTGGTCTTAACATGACCTTTCACTTGATGAGCATTGTAAACTTACAACAAATTTCCTTAATAATAGGAAATTTTTGTTCTGATCCCCTGCATGATGTTATACCCTCCCCCTTGACCATCCTTTCTGGGCCCCATAAAGAGAGGAATGGCTTACCTGTCTATCCTGTTTTGAGTTGGATCAATCAAAAGAAATGACCCTTTCTTGCAGTCTTTACAGGCTCTGAGCTCACCACCTCCCATAACCAATATGACGTTAACCCACAAAACTTTTCTGTGGTGTAAAATCCTACCTCCCCTTCCCTCAGAGTTTAATGGCTAAAGCCTATACATTATAAAGGATAGTAAATCACAAGAGGTTGTAGAAAAGAACTCTTGAAAAAGAGGCCAATAGAGAAAAAATGGGCTAAGAGCAGAAAGCAACCTTTTAAATAATTGATAATATGTTATTATATAAACTCTTGGTTTTAATAACACCTAATAGACCCAGAGTAAGAGGAGAAAGAGCTCCTGGGAGAAGAGCAGATTGGGTAGATTGCAAAGTTAACATGTTCTAAATGGCATTCCATGGACTCAGTGGGATAGTCAAAGGAGTCAGTTTTTATTTTGGTTGAAATGGAATAGTGAGGCCAGAAACGTATGTCTAAACTGACCTATTGCAAGAAAGTGTTTCAGCCAAGTTTATATAAAATGATGACCAGAACTTAAAAATCTAGAAGTTAACCTTTATTTTTAGAGATATTATGGTATAACCCTAAAAAAGCAAATGATATTTCATTAATGTCCTAAAGTATAAGAGCAAATATAAAAAACTGAGAAATTACCAAAACCCAATCCATGCTGAAATAGTTTGTTTTTTATAATGTATCTAAGATTTTATATTTTTTGCTGAACTCAATTTTCATGTACATAGTAAATTTAAGAATTTTTGGGCCTATTTTATCGTAATTTCCAATCATTTTAGTACCATGGGTATCAGTTTTAGCCTGTAGAGCTAGATCCCATTTTCTAATTATGACCTAAGAGAGTTGCTTGTATTTTTAGGGAGTCTTTCCTTGATTTCTGAGTTTTTCCTGACTTAAAACTAAATGGTCGGTCAACACCAGGTAAAATGACACTAGCTTTGACAACACTCTCCGTTATTTTATGGGAGTAACACTCTGCAAGATGGGACATTGGCTATGGCAAAGTTATTGTGGGGGTTGGTCAGCTTCAATACTATTTATGAGGCTTATGAAATAGGACCTACAGAATCAGGGAAACTTTCATGAGAAATTTTGGATCATCTTTTGGCATTAACACTTTCTCTGTAGGGCAGACAGCTATTCTCAGTTTCATTGTAGCCCTATCATGACGCCAGAGAATGGATGTGACATTGAAAATAGGTGGGAGACAAGGATTGCACCATATAAATATTGTAGCTTTCCATCTACAACCACTAGGTCTGGTTGAGAAGGCATTTTGCCAACATATGGGGTCAGGAGACATTCAAGGAAGGTGCCGAAAACTTTGATGGAAGGAAGTAGGTCAATTAAAAAGTGTGGAACCAACTTCCATATGATACTAAATGAAACAATTGAATTTTACTTAATTTGTGACAGGTTTGTTTTAAGTGAAAGTTCTTGGCGTTGACTATTATCAGGTCGCCTGGCTTACTCATGCCCCTTGCAGCATTTGGAGTCGGTGTATGCTTTGTAGACTCTCACAGAGTCAGCCAAAATAATACTTTATAGCCTGATGAATGTATCTTAACCCTTTTGCATGTTTCTTTACAGCTACAACTGTTGACTCTAATCGAGTACATAAGCTAAAGCTGGGTTAGTGGCTATAGTTTTCAAAAAAGAATTAAGCTACCTTTCAAGGTGTGGGCCAGGTTGATTTATGACTTTTTTGCCAGTAGTAGGAGAAAGAACCAATCGTCCTGTTCCACATTGAAATAGCTACGCAGAAAAAGCTCTAAACCTTGGTTCACAAACTCTTTCTGTCCTTCTACTGAGATTAAAAAGTTGTGGGGTGCCAGGGGTAGGTATTTAAGATGGAAAATAAAGCTTCCCAGAAATGAGCTTAAAATTGAGGACCACGATCACTGATGATATCTTTTGGAATGCCATGCAGGCAGAAGATGTGATCAACAAACAGGCAGGAAGTTTAGACAGCTGTGATAGTGATGTTACAGGGGACAAATTGGGCCAGCTTGTTCAAGAGGATAACCACTATCATCAACGCATCATATCCCTGATACAAGGGAAGTTCAACAATGAAATCTATGGATACTGATGTACAGGATCCTTAACATTGTAAAAGGGTACCAGAAGGCCAGAGGCTTTTTAGCTGCTGGGTTTTGACAGATTACATGTTAAGCAAGTTTAATATATTATTCAACATCTGAGGCAAGGCCTTTACAGCTGTAAGCTCATTAGACTAAGTCAATAGTCTTATCTTTGCCAGGATGGCCAGCGACGGAGGTCATGGCCTTGTGGATCACCTATTATATCAATGGCCCAAATGCAGGCCACCATTTAATTTGGTAGAGTAAAATCTCGTTGAGCAGCTGATATCCCTTGTCTCATGGTTTTCCTTTTCTTGGCAGGCAGGATTTATATTTAGATAGTCATATGACAGAGGTTGTGATAGTCTGATTTTTAATGGGGTTTCACACCCCTAGTCTGAGTTCCATAGTAAGCAATATGGGGGATTTGACATGAGTGCTTCCTTTCACCTGTTCTGGCTTTATCAAAACTTAGGTATTATTGGCTTTAACCAAAGTGGTGTCAGGAGAAAAGGCAAAGTTTTACAAGAGGGCTTCAGGAAACAAGGGTTACTACTTCATATAGACCATATTTTAAATAGAACTATAACAGGATCTTTAGCCATATGGACTGACTAGGGGTCAGCTTCTGTAAAAAGCAGTAGTACATTAAAGCCTTGTGGTAATTGCGGATGGTATAATTCATCTAGAACCATGCAAATGATGACGCCAGTGCTGTAAAGCTTTAAATGCAGCAAGGGGTTCATTGTCTTAGATGACATAGTTGAGCTGAGCCAAGGACATCTTCTTAGAGAAATAAGCTATGGGACGCTCCTGTAAGGAGAGTTTCTATAATTCTTCTGTTCCCAGCGTGGTAGTTCACGGTGCACAAGGCCAACGCCAGGAAACCAGCCATTAGTATGAAAGTCATTAGAGCCCAACAGAGGGTTCTGGAGCGATAACAACTTAGGCATAGAAGTGCGATTTTTATAGTAAATAACCCATCAAAAGCGACGCGGTGCACAATGAGGAAGGGGGTAAGTGACCCAGGTGGAGGGAACCTGGGCGAACCAATGGTGCACTAGGGGAGAGCTTCATCATATTGAAAATGGCAAGGTTGATGGAGCGTGAGACCCTTAAAGAGATTTGCTCATAGGATCATTTGAAATATCATAAATAAAAACATAAAATGGGAAAATGTTTATTGAGAAATTGACCAACAAGGAAGTTTGGTCACAGAAAACATAATTAAACTTCATTGGGGAAATTTGGATTCTGCCAAAGTGGTCCCAAGCACCAATCCATCAATAGGCAAAGACTACCATTAAAATTGGTAGAAAACACTGAAACTGACTTCACTCAAGTAATTGATTGAAGTTGAATCTGACCTGATCGCGTGATTTCACAAATGGAATGGGTTTTGAAACCCCATTCCTTAACTAACCGAATCAAACCATCTGCATCAATTGAGTAAACCATTCGTTTCAACGCCTGGGCCAATGTAAGGGGCTGGGCGTTAGGCACCTCACTAGTACCAACCTGGGCATACTTGGCTTGTACCCAGCGTTGGTCTACTGTGTGCCTGAGGTCAGGAAGGGACTGAAGCTTTATCTTCTGGGCCTCCTGTCGCCCAACCTTATCTTTAGGGTGGTCCCCACTATGATGTCATTTAACCATGATATTACCCTCTCCTCCAAATGGGGCTCAACCCCCCTCCAGGGGCTTGCTCAAGGGAAAAGTTCTTGTGGGCTGGGGCCAACTTCATGGTGGCATTGATCGGTTTGGGTTAAGATCCAGCAACCTGGGGGTATTGCTTGTGGAAGGCTTCAATCAGATCTTGGGCATGCACACAGTCGCGCACTGGAACATAACTGTTCTCTGTGGCATCAAAATACTTCCAGGATACCAGGTACTCTTGTATTCTTTTAACATGGCGGGAGGCAATTATTTCTTCCACTTACCATTCTGGCGCCCCATCCACAAGATAGGCCTCAGGAGCTTCTGGTGGGGTCCCTTGAACAACGCCATTTTTCTCTCATGAAAGACATAGAAGACCTGAAATGAAGGGGGAAGATCTAGCTGGTATGAGGCATAGCCCACCTTTCTAACCACGCGGTAAGGCACAATCCTCTTTGGTCCCAGCTTCTTGCATGGCTGCTTATAAGGGATGTTACAAGCATCAAGCATCACGAGATCCCCTTCCTTATACGCTGGACCCACTCAGCGCTTACCATCAGCGTTCTCCTTATTAACCTGCATTGCCGCCTCCAAACTTGTGGAAACTCCCTATGTGGACCTTCTTGATAGTCTTGTAAAATTCCACCACCGCTTCAACCTTAGAGCCACAGCTGGGCTCCATGTTAAAGTCGGGGTTAAAGCCATGGTTGGCGAAAAAAGGGGAACAACTGATAGAAGAATTCAAAGTGTTTTTGTAACTGAATTGGGCCATAGGAAGGTGAGAAACCCAATCTGAATGATCTGCGGCAGTGTAACACTGCAGAAACTGTTCTAGGCACTGGTTTACTCGTTTTATCTGCCCATCTGATTGGGGGTGATAGGCAGTCGAATGGCAGGGGCTAATCTGAAGAGGTTTACACAACTCTTCCCAAAAGACGGAGGTAAATTGGGTTCCCCAGTCACTGATAATCTCTTGGGGCACCCCATGGAGCGCAAACACATGCGTGACGAAAAGCCTAGCTGTCTCAGCCGCAGTTATTGTAGTTCTGCAAGAAATGAAGTGGGAAAACTTCGTAAATTGGTCTACCACCACCATAATGGCATCATAACCATCAGAAACCAGTAGTTCCACAATGAAATCACTGATAAGGAAATCCAGGCCCTTCAGCTTTCTGGACTGGTACCAAAAACCCCGCTAAAGGTTGACGATTTGGTTTCTTTGGTTGCAGATCAAACTCTCTTTACAATACCGTGCCACCTGAAAAGGTAAGCCCTTCCAATTGTAGGTGTGTCATACTAACTCCAAGGTCTTTGCTTTGCCAGGATGACCAACGGTGAGTCCATAATGATGGTCCAGGATAATTTCCAGGCGCAGTGGTCTAGCAGGAATCCATAGGCGCCCCTGAAACCATACCATCTTATCCTTCACATGATAGCCCCTGGATAGATCCTCTTGATTCAAAGTGCTCTTTGCAAGTGCCATAGTATATACAGCTGATAGCGGCTGAGAAAGGACCACCTTTCTGAACATACAATACTCCTCTGAATTTTCCAGAGGTGCAAGCGCTGGCCCATTGGCCGGGGGAGAGAGAAGATGAGACACAATTTTATTTGGAGATATCATCACTCATGTGTTATGGACTTCTACCTCCTTTGAATCAGGAGCAAAAGCAGGGTTGCAAATTAACGCATCCTCCAGACCATTATCCTTGCCCTTGGTGAATTCGCAAGAAAAGGTAAATTGGGCAAGGGTCTCATACCAACGGGTCTGCCGTGGGGTTAGGACATGAGGAGCGCGGTAGTACAGCAAGGCACGATGGTCTGTACATACCTGGAAAGGTTGGGATGAGCCATGCAAGTGGTGACGCCAATAAGTCAGCGCCTCCACCACTGCCAGTAACTTCTTATCATTAACGGCATAATTCAACTTTGGCAAAGACATTTTCCAAGAAAAATATCCCATCAGATGCTCTATCCCATCTTTGCCTCCTTGTAACAAGGCAGCTGCTATGGCGAAGTTGGAGGCATCCATAGACACAATGAACTCTTTAGAAGGGTCGACATGGCGAAGGACAGACGTTAATAACAGGGTGCACTTCACTGCCTGAAAAGCATCCTCCAAAATGGAGGACCGCTGATGCACCTTGGCCCCGCTAGCCTTGTATAAGGGAGCCGCCACTTCAGAAAGATTTGGGAGTGAACTTCTTGAGGAACGTGCACATCCCCAAAAAGCTCCTCAATTCTTTGACTGAGGTGGGGGTAGGCCACCCACAAATCGCCTTCTTGTCTGGAGTTATCATGTGTCCTTGGTCAAACAGGACGTTGCCCAGAAAAGTAACCTGAGACTTGAAAAATTCACACTTGCTTATCTTTAGCATAAGGCAGGCTGCCTTTAACCTCTTAACCACTTGCTGAAAGTTTACTGCATGGGACTTATGGTCAGGGGAGAACACCAGAATGTCGTCCATGTAGGCAACCGCGCATACCCCTAACAAGTCCCCCAACGCTGCATCAATGCGGCGTTGAAAGATAGCAGGGGCATTCCTAAGCCCAAAGGGCATGACCTGAAACTGGAATATCCCTTTTCTGGTACAGAATGCGGTTAACCACTATTGTCCCTTTTTAATCTGGATCTGATTGAACGCATTGAGGCAATCCAGCTTGGAGGATACCTTTGCCTTCTCCACATAGCGTGCAATCTTGGAATCCAAAGGGATGGGATGGAGTTCTGTTACAGTAACGTTGTTAAGGTTACCATAGTCTATGCAGGGGCGTAAGGTACCATCAGACTTCTCCAGGAAGAGTAAGGGGGAGCATACAGGGGAGGTACGCTGAAAAATTGCACCTTTGGCCAACTGTTCCTTCACCCACACATCCAAGGCCTCTTCCTCCAGGACAGTTAATGGGTAAATGGGGGAAGAGATATGCACCAGATCCACCGTGAGCTTGAAGTCATAATCAAACTCAGAGTGCTCAGGAAGTTTTTTAGCGGATGCTGCATCAAAAGAAGATTCCAACCCCTCCAAACAGAAAGGTAGTGGAACCTCCACAGAGGGCTTCAGCAAAGGGGCAAGATTAAGAGTGTGAACATTGGGCCAATGGGGAAATTTTCCCTAGGCGTTATCCTCCAACAAAGGAACAATCAACTTGTGACCATTTAACAAAGACAAGGATGTGTTTTCTTTCAAATTAGTCCTGACGATAAACTTTTTCCACCACTCTACACCCAAAATAATTGGGAACAAGAGGGTTCTGATAGCTTTAAAATGGTCAGACAGAAGATAGGCGCCCACCTAGTAGACCACTAACCCCATGACATTCAGCGTAGGGATACCTCAAGAAGCCCCGCCTCTAACCATACCATCTGGTGAGTAACTCAACTCAAGGTAGTCAGCAAGGTCTTGATCAATAAAATTATTAGAAGCACCGGTATCCACTAAAATAGTTGTGCTGAACTTCCCCAAAAGGGGATGTAAGGGTAGCGGCCAATAAGAAGTATCCAGAATGGGTTTTACTTATGGCAGAAACGCCACTACCTCACCTGAAAATTCTTCCTTTGGCGTGAGCAAGCCTTCAGGGTATGTTTTGGAATCATAGAAGAGGGAGGGATAGTGGGCCACACTTACTACTGAGGCCACATATCCCACCACACCTCCTGAAGGTGCATATACATTATTATATTTAAAACAAAGTTCCTTTTCTATTTCCTGAGTGCCCTGGATCATGGTTGTGGTCAACTGTGGGTTCTCAGGGGTAATCTGATATACTGGAATAGGGTTCTCATCCAGGCCATAAGAGCTAATAAACGGGTTAGAGGTTGAGATAAGGTTTTCATTATAAAATGTGTTTTTAGACGTGAATGACCCTATCTCTTGAACAGCAATGGAATGCCCGACGTTATCCAAGGCCAACACTCCCAGGCCCATCTGCGCCAATTCCACATGCATCATCAAAATGTGTGGCCGAGGTAAACCCCATTTTTTATATTGAATTTGTGATTTTTGGCGGAAAGCCAGGGAATTATGATTTTTGGACCAAGAAGCATCTGTATCTACCAGGTGCGAGAATGAAGGGTAGGTACTTTCCAGTTGGAAGCAGCCAAAATAACGCTGAGATGACCCAACCCTCTGAAAAAGAGGAAACAATGGTGCGGATGACCACAGCTGAAGCCCACAGCTGGCGCCCACTGTTTGCACTTTGGAAAAGTCCCACACGGAAAAAACCGTGCACATAATTTAAGAGGTTGGTCAACTAATGTAAGGAGAGTATCTATAACTCTCCTGTTCCCAGAGTTTTAGTGCACGGTGCATAAGTCCAACGCCAGGGAACTAGCCATTAGTATGAAAGTCATTAGAGCCCAACAGAGGGTTCTGGAGCGATAACAACTTAGGCATAGAAGTGCGATTTTTATAGTAAATAACCCATCAAAAGTGACGCGGTGCTCAATGAGGAAGGGGTTAAGTGACCCAGGTGGTGGGAACCTGGGCGAACCAATGGTGCACTAGGGGAGAGCTTGATCATATTGAAAATGGCAAGGTTAATGGAGCGTGAGACCCCTCAAAGAGGTTTGCAAATAGGATCATTTGAAATATCATAAATAAAAACATAAAATGGGAAAATGTTTATTGGGAAATTGACCAACAAGGAAGTTTAGTCACAGAAAACATAATTAAACTTCATTGGGGAAATTTGGAGTCTGCCAAAGTGGTCCCAAGCACCAATCCATCAATAGGCAAAGACTACCATTAAAATTGGTAGAAAACACTGAAACTGACTTCACTCAAATAATTGATTGAAGTTGGATCTGACCCAAACATGTGATTTCATAAATGCAATTGGTTTTGAAACCCCATTCCTTAACTAACCGAATCAAACCATCTGCATCAATTGAGTAAACCATTCTTTTTAACGCCTGGGCCAATGTAAGGGGCTGGGCGTTAGGCACCTCACTAGTACCAACCTTGGCATACTTTCCTTGTACCCAGCGTTGGTCTACTGTGTCCCTGAGGTCAGGAAGGGCCTTAAGCTTTACTTTCTGGGCCTTCTGTTGCCCAGGCTTATCCTTAGGGTTGGTCCCCACTATGATGTCATTTAACCATGACAGGTCCACTTCACCATCTCTTTCCTGTAACAAGGCTGCACCCACTGTAAGGTTAGACTCATCATTGGCAACAATGAAAGGCTGATCTGAATCTTCATGCGCTTGAATGGGGCTTGACAGGAAGATGGTCTTTGCTGCATTAAAGGCTACATTACATTCTGTTGTCTAGTTGAAAAATCATTTTCCCATATGTGGTGTAAGGGGCCAAGATCAGATAGCTGTAAGGTGAACTCATTAAGAATGTTTTAAGTCCCAGGGAAGCTATGCAACTCTGTGAGATAGGAGGGAGTCTCCCAATCGCAGCTGGCTTCTTATCTAGCAGGGTCTTTCACATGGCCATGGTAGAAGATTAATTTTTTCAAAAACTCTACTTTGGGTTGGAAGAACTTGCATTTTCTAGCTTAAATAGTAAGGTTTTCCTATACTAGGCGCTCCGTGGCATCTACAGGTTGGTGGGCATGAGATTCTTCATCTGAGGAAAAGTCCAGTATATTTTCCATGTAGGCTACTATTTATAATAATTTAAGATCTCTCAGTACAGCATCAATGATACTTTAAAAATAGGCGGGAACGTTCTTCAAGCCAAAATATATGACCCTGAACTATAAGTTGCCTTTTCTGATGCAGAAAATGGACAAGCACTATTGGCTTTCCTTAATATAGATCAGGTTGAAGGCGTATAGAAATACAGCTTGTTAAATACAATATCCTTCTCCACATAGTGAGCAATATGTTGCTCCAGAGGCAGCGGATGGGGTCAGGTACTATAACATTGTTCATATCGTCATATTTAATGCAGTGTATTGGAATTTCGTGAGAAATTCTATAAGAAGACGCAATGAGGACTATGAATTTATTAGTTCTGTAGCTCTAGCAAAGATCAATACAATTGCAACGAAGTTATTGGTTCCATTACTATAGTTGGTTCCAATTGGAAATACAGAATCCTGTATAAAAATAGACCAAAATTAAACTATGAGAGACAAGAATTTAGGTACTTTATTAATTAAAACCTAGAGATATCTATAGGGAAAATTAGGGGTTCTTTGCAAGCATTTCCTTGATTCACCCAAGGTAAGATCTTTCCTACCAGAGGACCAATATTGTTGATTATCAAATTAATATAATATTAGTGATGATCATATCTAATTGAGCTCTAGTTAAATATGATTGACCTTCTTAATGAGGCCTAGCCCCATCGAAATGATTACTCAATAATTCAGATTGCTTGTCCATCTTGAATTATTGAGTTTCTTTGAGTTGATTAGATTCATCCATCGTAGGAGGTTGA
>JAKSZP010015509.1:0-12795 GCA_022478985.1 Massospora cicadina | reverse complement strand
GTAGGTAAAATCTTAATATAAGTTTAAGGCAATATAGCGCAACAACTGAAGTACAAAAATCATTGACATTGGTTGCCAAAAAGTAATCACATAGTCTAAGATCCATTAAAAATATAAATGTTTAAATTGGAGATTCTCAAATTGATAACAGAAAGTGCATCAGACAGGCCCACGATTTATGGTCAAGCTTAAAAGTTTTTGGGGACTAACATCAATAGTTTCATAAGACTGAAGTCAAAGTAGGTATTGAATAATTAAGATCAAATGCCTGACCAAATTAACTGCTGATTATGGAACATTTTGGAAAAATAATAAACAGGTTATAATTAACAACTTTAATTCAATATAAAGAACAAAATCTAAATCTACACAGTTGTAATAAGCATATTTAATAAATCTCTTAGTATTGGGTATGCATAATATAATAAATAGGGACTTTAAGTACACATCTAAGAGCATTAAACACCCTAGGAGTGGAGAGTGGAAGTTCACAAAAAATCTTAAGCGGAGGCCCACATGGGCTTGTTGAGTTTGCTATAAAGCAGAATGCTTTCCTTAGTATAGATCACTCTCAGCCCTTCCTTTGCTCAAACATGGCCTAAGCATATTGTCTGTGCATATGATCACTTTCACTTTGAAAAAAGTGAGCAGAAGCCCAGTAAAATTTATTTACACATGCAGTGTTTATAAACACTCAAATAATCCACAATGGATGTGAATGTTTAGTTTAAATCTCATAGAGATGCTGACTGTGAAGCTAAGGTGCGCATAGTGGTTGACCTTCCCAGAGGGCAACAAATAATAAAAACAAAGCTTTTATGTTAACCTAGTCTAAGCTTTACTTCTATCATATGACAACTCCATACAACTTTGCCTTGCAACTATAGTGAAAATAAATTCCGTCCATATTTGGTAGTTATAGATGGATCACAAAATTTGAAGTCCAAAGTTTCCATCTTATGCCTTTCTTAAGTATTAAAAAGGTTATTACAGTTACTAATTCTCTTCCAGAAGTGTTGAGAGAAAAACCTCATTTTCCCATATCTCAGCTAAACCACTCCCAGATGGTAGTGTTTCTAAGTCTTCTGAATATTCCCATAAATTTTACCTCCAATCTGCAATTAATGTAAAGTTTAAACATAAAAAACATTCTTGCCCTGTTAGAGAAGGTCTGATGGCACTAGAACTTGTATGAAACTATGGAAGAAATTAATAGTGAATATATCAATATCAACTAATACATCAAGTTTTGTGACTGGAATGGGATGGAAAAATACATGGTAACAGATCCAGTCTTCCCATAAGTATGAATAATGGACCAAGAATCCCAGAAGCTATCCATGGCTAAAGTAAAGGCTCAAAAAATTATCCATCACGCCTGATCAAATCAAGAGGACATGGAGGAAATTGAGAAATTGAGCTAATTGTGACAAATGGGCTCTCAAGACTTTATTTGCAACTCAGCATATGCAAGCCTATGTTGGAAGAGATTCGCCTCAATCTTCTGAGCATCAGGGTTGCACTGGCATGCAAATCCCCTCTTTAACGTCCAATGGAATGGTCAAATTACGCTGCATTTGGGGGTCCAGATATTTCTCATAGGGCAATATCAAAATATGCAAAATATGCTGACCCCTGGTCGAGGTCCAGCAGATCCAAACTCACCTCCTCTCACCTCTCAGCTTCACTCCGCTGCACTCTACTATAATCTCATCATGACCCAACCTTGTTGTGTTGAGAAACCACTTTCCACAGACCATTGGATGTTGAATGCGCCCTCCTAACCCTGGTTTATAGTGAATAAGGTCCCCAAAGAAAAAACGTAAATTAATAAATTCATAACGGCATTAAATATAAGTAAATGTGCTTTATTTCAGAAGGAGACCAAAATAATGTAGAATTTACAAGTGAGGTAAGGGAAACACTTTCCACTTGTTAGATAGTAGCCCTGCATGAGATACACAAATTAGTAATAAATTAGGCGTGTCTGAGGCTTAACAAATGCTGGCATTCTGGCTTTCATCTGCTGGCAGATTGAGGGAACTAAATTAAATAAAATCCGCCCCAAAAATTGATATTTAATTATAAAATGATCCCAAAATGCATCAGCTCGTCAATTAAGTCAAGATTAGAAAATTGGGATCAGCAACTGTCATTGTAGTGGTTTTCCTAAGTCCCAAACTTAGGAATTCATGTACAATTACTGATTGTAATATTACCCCCTTTAAATAGAAATCCTAGAACACCACCATGCCAGGTGGAAGAATCATGACCAGGTAATTTTCCAATGGGTGGCTTTGCAAGAGGGAAAGCTCAAAGGGGTTGACCATAAATCCAGGGTTTGCAGTAAAAGTTGACATTCCCCCTAGAGGTCTACTGATAGGCGCAAGAGGCCTCAACCGCCAGCGGTCCAACTTACCACCTCCAAACTCCCCATCCCCTTTGCTGGAAAGCCAGCGCAACAACAAAGAGGATCTGAGGGCTCAGAGCAGTGCTTGGGACACTTGACTCTATGCTGTCTTGTGAGCTGTCTGGTGCACATCTTGCCATGAAAGGTTGACTTGTAAATTATGTAACAAACGGGCTCCCAAGGCCCTATTTGCCACCTCAGAATATGCAAGCCTATGTTGGAAGAGAGTCGCCTTGATCTTCTGAGCATCAGGGTTGTGCTAGCGTGCAAATCCCCCTTTAACGTCCAACGGAATGGTCAAATTCTGCTGCATTCAGGAGTCCAGATATTTCTTGTGGGGCGATATCAAAATACGCAAAATATGCTGACCCCTGGTCAAGGTCCATTGGATCCAAACTCGCCTCCTCTCACCTCTCAGTTTCACTTGGCTGCACTCTACTACAACCTCATCACAACCCTGACCTTGTTGTGTTGCGCAACCACTTTCCATGGCCCACTGGACGTTGAATGCTCCTTTCTAACCATAGTTTTTTGCAACCAAGGTCCCAAAAATAATTTTAAATTAATAAATTTATAACAGCGCTAAATATAAGTGAATGGGCTATACTTTAGAAAGAGACCAAAATAATGTAGAATTCACAAGTGAGGTAAGAAAAACGCATCCTCACTTGTTAAATAGTAGCCCTGAATGAGCTACACAAATTAATAATAATTTAGGCATGTCTGAGGCTTAACAAATTCTGGCATTCCAACTTTCATCTGCTGGTGGATTAAGGGTACCTAAATTAAATAAAATCCGCCCTAAAAATTGATATTTAATTATAAAACGATCCTAAAATGCATCAGCTCATTGATTAAGTTAAGTTCAGAAAATTGGGATCAACAAACGTCATTGTAGTGGATTTCCTAAGTCCCAACCTTAAAAAACCATTTAAAATCACTGATTATTACTCTAATCAAATGTTATAAATCAACAGTTTGATACATTAGCTTAACATGAATTTTGAGATTTGCAGTTTGTAAAACTATTCTTAACATACAGAATAGCTTAAACATAAAAACCCTTATGCATTCAGGACATGTATCAATTGAGGGTGAAGTTGTAAACCTAATATATGGTAATCCACTAAATCTGCAAATAGTTAAATAAGAACAACCCAATAACAAAACAATTTTTGAGGCAATATGAGATCCATCAGTATCTGTAAAGAGTATTGAGCAATTAAGTGAGTAACCACTTTATGGCACTTGCAGCAAAAGTTCAAGACAAGTGATGGGATAGGTCTGGAAGGCCCTGTCAATTGCTCCTGAGGTGCACCGGCCATCTCAATCACAAAATGGATACTGAACATCGCTGTAATCAGAGCCTGCATGTTCTGGATCAAAAAACTGAAATTATTGCATGATCCCCCTGTAGGCTTCCTGGAAGCAGAAAACTGATTGTCTGGAATGGTAAGAGGTTGCATGAACCCATATGCTCCTCACAGCACAATCATCTTGATTATGACACTTTGAGGTGATATTTTAAGAAATAAAAACAAAATAATTTATTGAAAGATTACACACCTAAAGGCAGATTACTAAACATTGCAATATTTTCATGATGAGGTGCACACAGTGGCTATCATATATGCGACAAACAATACTCAGGATGTTGTGAATTCTTAGATATTTTTACAATCCTCCCCTTCCCTTCTAAAGCTTTCATCACTAAAGACATGAACTGTTTTACTAATACATTTACTAATTGATGGCTTCCAATAGTTGAGGCCATACAAGGACAAGGCGAAATTTTGGGTCCTTAATGTCACAATCTGGCTTTGCTAAATTATAGCATTTGTACATCCATGACTTAAAAAAAAACTTATCTTATTTTAGATCAGCAAATTATTGCTTTCATTTTACAATGTTGGATCTCTCAGAAAAAAGATAGTTATCAGAATAAAAATTTTATCTGATGTCCTAAAGTGAGCTTTGACACCCACTGGAGTGTTCCCCCTCTTGTGCACATGATATTTTCATGACAATTAGTATAAAAAGTTCTAAATGGCATGAGTAAGCCTCATTTTTGCTTTTTTATATGATTTTTGAGCCACTTTTTGAGGCCAAACATACTTTATAGCTGATTGTTGTCCAGCCCCCCAGGGTTTTCCTTATACCACTGAGAAACCTTTTAAGGTGTTTTGGCGATGCAGAGGGCCTTTGCCCATTACATTAAACTAGATCTTGTGTTTTCCTCTCCACTGAATACCCATCCAGTCTCATACATGAATCAAAGGTACCATCTGCGCCCACTTATGATGAGTCTGCCATGCCTGCTATCTGTTTTGCCGCCGCTCTTTTTGCCTTCCCCTTTCAGATGTCCCTGATGTGCCTGCTTCTGCTGTTCCCGCTGCATCTGCCTTCGTTTTGAACATCATACTCGCCGTTTTCGTGCCCACTGCCTCATACTACTGCTTTAATTGCAGCTATCCTCCGCCTTCCCTCCGTCAGCTTTCTTCAAAACATCCTGTTGTCAAAAATAATAACTCAAAAATGGAATATCTAACTTCTCTTTATTCCTTGTATTTTGGGACTAATTGGATAACTTAAAACACTTAGTAATAAAAAAATGTAACTATCTCTCCCATCTTTTAACCCCTCATTCATTCCAAAATCTTCATGATGTGTTTCCCATTTTTTAGATAAATCTTTTATTGTAAATGGGTACATTATGTCTATTGTACCCTGTTAATTCTCATCTTAAAGGGATTGATTCCACCGAGTCAGTTTGTACATGGTATTAGCCACTGAGCAACCAAATCAGATGATATGAAGATTGCTGACTTTAATAGAACTTAATAAACTATATATGGAGCAATCACCTCTTATTTCAACCTTTATTATTTTATACTGATTGCAGACTTATCTGCAACCACCTAATCATGGGAAAAGACCTCCTCTTCAATCCCCATGTGACTCTTTATATCTCAGTTTCCTAAGACAGATGCATCCTTGGCTTAGTAGTCTTCTACTAATCTTCCCTTTTCTAGAAGCTCTCATTTATATCGAAGCTTGGCATAAATCCCCTTGGTTCGCTGAATGGTTGACATTTCAATCAATTATTATTCATATACTTTTTCTGTCAATCTCGAGACTTGTCTCAATTCCCCCTCCAATCCACCGGTATGGGTAGTGTATTGTTCAGTCATATCAACTTCCTGATGTTACCCCCCCTTGACTGAATGATAGGCTCTAACTGTTTATATTCTTGAAGGAACTTCACGTGAACTCAGTTGATAATCTGACCCCCTGCAGATTTTTTAATAGTGTAAAAATCCATGCCAGTCCTTTTCAATTATCTCAAATGGCCCAGCCCAGATGTTGGAGAGCTTGTTTTTCCACCCAAATACGTTCTGGTCATGGAATAAAATATGGTCCCCTACAGCAAACAGTGGAAGTCCACTCAATCTCTCCTGATTGGCTGCCTGATTGCAGATCTTCAGGCCAGACTGGTTGAGTAGGCTTCCTTTTGCAGCTTGATCAATGTATCCATAAGAGTCTCCAAATATCGCTGAGGGTCCACACCACCAGTGTCTTTTACACATAAGTAAAGCAAGGTGGGCAGAGCCAGATGTCAACCATACAGCGGTTGGAAAGGGCTCTTACCAGTGGATGAATGATAGCTGATATTATACGCAAACACAGCTGTAGGTAGAAGAACACCCCATTCCAAGGGTCAATCCTTTACCAATTTACGAAGCATGCTCACTAGGGTTCCGTTGACCCGCTTCACCATTCCATTTGATTCTGGATGATAGGGGGTGGTCAAAGCCCCGCATATCGCCATCAACTCGTTCAACTTTGGCAGGATATGTGAAGTGAAATTGGTTCCATTATCCATCAGAATGAACTGTGGGCAGCTGTGTTGCTGTATAACACACTCCATAATAAACTTGGCGGTGGTGACCACGCCCAAGTCGTTAATGGCCCTGGCCTCCACCCATCAAGTCAAATGATCAATGGCGACGATTATATACTTGGATTGATTGGCGCTTGTTGGCAGAGGTTTTACTACATCAATGGAAACGGTATGCCAGGAAAATTGGGGCTTAACCAGCTGGTATGTGGTCTTCTTATGGAATGGCTTTTCCACTTGACACTGATGGCAACAACTAACCATTTCCAATACTTCATAATGCATGCTCTCCCAGTAGTAAAGGGGTCGGAAAGTCTCCAGAATTTTCCACAATTCTCCATGTCCTACAGCCCGATGAGCATCCATAATAATCGTAGGTCTAGATGAAGGTTTAGGGAAACTCAGCATCAAGTCTGCAATCTGCTTATATAGTTTCCCCTCATATAGAAAAGTATCCTCCCTGAGCCCATCTAATACCTTGATCACCTGCCGCAGCTCATCCTGGATTTGTTTGCCACCATCTTCTTGTACATTATATTGGCTGAATCCGCTGTGATAGCGACCGTTGGCAGCTGGGAAAGACAATCTGCATTTTTGATGTTTTGCTCCTGGATGGTTTATAATCTCAAAATTGTATGCTTGGAGCTTCAGTGCCAAACGTGTGAGCCATCCTTCCAGTTCAAAGATTCTGCATCCAGTGCAAGGAAGTGTGGTCCGCCACTACTTAAAATCTTACCCCATGTAGATATACCTGAAACTGATTGTAAGCGTAGATCACCGCTAAACACTCCCACTCAGTCATGGTGTAGTTTCATTTGTGACAGTTCAAGCTTCGACTACAAAATGTGACAGGATGCTCCACGCTGTCATCATCCTTTTGGGATAATGCTGCCCCTATAGTGGAGATGGATGCTCTGTTTGCACTATGAACTGCTTGTCAAAGTTGGGATATTGCAAAATGGATGCACTTTCTAACATGGTTACAACACATTAAAAGCGTTCTGGCATTATTCCATTCAATCAAAAAAAGCATTTTTCTTTAACAAATCGAAAAGTGGGGCCCTAATGCAACTGAAATTGTGAATGAACCATAAGTAGTACCTGACCATCCCCAGAAACACTTTGATATCCCGCTTATTTCCTGAGCAAGTCATCTTGCTTATCACTTCCACCTTATCCAGATGCGGTTTAAGCCTGTTTAATCCATGATGAACCCAAGGTATTCTGATTGTTCTTTAAAGAAATGGCACTTCCGAGGCTTAATTTTGATATTAGCAGCAGCAAGGCGATGTAACACTTGTTCCAAGTGGGCAAGGTGCTGTGTAACCATCCACAAGAAAACATTAATATCATTGAGGTAAACTAAGATGCAGGACAGCTTCAAAGAACCTAAAATTGTGTCCATGGCACGCTGGAACGTAGCTTGGGCGTTGCACAACCCTTGTGGCATGCAAGTCAGCTAGAATAACCCTATCAAAGTGATGATGGCGCATTTCTCTTATTCCGCTGATGGCAATTTGATCTGCCAGTACCCTGAGATTAGATCCTTGCAAGAATAATTTTTCTAACCAATCAGTCCAATGTATCATCAATCCATGGAAGAGGGTAGGAATCCTTATTTGTTATGTTATGGAGTTTGTGATAGTTAATAACCACTCTATTTGAGCCATCCTTTTTCTTTACAATGAGCACAGGTGATGCCCTTGGACCTTTTGACAGCTCTAGCATCCCTTGCATGATAAGTTCATCCACCTCGTCAGAGACAACCTCTTTCACCTCTTTTGATCATCTAGTAGGTCGCGATCAAATGGGAGGGTGATACCCATATCTATATAATGTACCACCCCTTGAGTGAGCCCCAAATCATGATTATTGTGTGCAAAAATATATCAATACTTTTCAAATAATGCCATAGCCTTATCTTTTTTTTTCGTACTGATGGTCCCAACCCAAGGGCCATAGCCTTATCTTGCTGTTTCGCCGATAATCCAGTAAGTGTTTACCATGGAACCACTGTCAATACACCAAACGATGAGCTTGTAGGTAGTCTGAGATCCTCCCACGAGCCAAAATCATGAATATGGCGAACTTCCTCTATAGGAACTAAGTGTAGGTAAGCCACCACTTGGTGCAACTGGATTGTTATTGTCTCCTTCTGTAAATTTGCTAGCAGCACCTTCACCTCCCCATTCCAAGGTAGCAGTAGCCCTAGAGCCACATGTGGTTCAAGCCGTGAGTGCTGGTGAGGCGCCATAATTTCCCCATAAAGCCCTTTAGGGACATCGATTTTGAGTTCAGTCCCTACTATGCACTGGTGTCCAGATGGTAAGCTCAAAATGCTCGCTGCCTGAAGCGGGATCCCTTTGTACTCATAAATCTGGTTGGAGAGGGCCAGGTTCGCCGCTTCATTTGTCAGTAATGAACAGTAATCACTCCATCACTGTACATTAGATTGATTTGACTAGAGCAGAACGAATCCATTGGGATTCCACAAGAGGTAAAATAAAATGAGGATCTGTTGTCCAAAATATTAAGAGTTTCTTCTGCCATATTTATCACAACACCAAATTTCCTCATAATGCCGCGCCAATCAACATGTTGTAGTTGTTATTTGGCAAACCACCGCAGGAGCAGAAGCCCAGACTGACCCAAATCATAAAGGCATTGCACTATATGCTCCTTTAGACACAGTGCTATGCATCCCCACAGTTCTGTATACTACTCGATGGTCTACATCCAGTTTCAGCAGAAGCTTAGCCACCAACTCGGTAGAGACTATGTTCACAGGGGCTCTTATGTCTATGATAGCACGGATTTTTGTGTCTTGTATGAAAATGTCACAGTAAGTGAATTCCGAGTAAGAGGAACCATCGGTGTTTATCACATGTACGTCCAAGGGCTTTGTGTTACTCAAAAAGGAGGAAATGCCCTTGCTAACCTGAGGATACTCACTAGTGATTTTCTCCACCAGAATGGCTACGTTAACCCCTACTAAAGAGGCAACGTCCATTGAGGGATCCACGCTGTTGTGCCAGTATGTTCCAGGATCAGCCACGCATATGGCTTCTGCACGTCCTGATGGAACTTGGGGCTTATGGGAGAATTTTTACTCTTTGAAACGGAAGCAGGGGTATCCAACAGAAGCTGTTGGTATAACAAATCATCTGATTGAGTTCTGAATCCTAATTAAAAAAGATGCCTGGGAATCATTAGGACAAAGTGAATTGGACTTAGCGGAGGTAGAGTGTCCCATATCTACTCCGCTTGAGCTTTTCCCTGCTCGATTTTCTCAGTTGGCATTGCATACACTTGGGGTTTGCTAGGGCAATTGCCTGCATAATGCCCTCTTCATCCGCACTGGAAGCAAGTATTCATAAAAGGTTCACATATATAGCTTGTGGCGGAAGGTCCAGCTCAAAAGTTGACAGTATGGTTCCAGGGTCATGGACAAACTGGTGGAGCGTACATAGGCCAAAAAGGGTCAGCTGATTTGTATGATGGATGGATATGTTCCAGCGGTTGATAGCTTGATCACTGTGGCCCATATCCTGAAGAGTTTGGTGCGGAGACAGTAGAGGTTTTTGGGCTCCGTTAGGGGCTTTGATCATGGTGGAGAGTCATTTTAAATGTACACAATTCTAATAAGTCCTGCACTCCCGCCTAAAACATGAGACATAGAATTATATAGTTCTCAATATGATTTGATTGCCACCGTCATCACTATACTGACATCCTCAGTGGATAAAATCTTAGTTCCAAGTAGTACATGTGCTTCCGCTGAGAAACAAACAGCGAATTCTAACAGGGTCTTGTTTTGGTGAAACTGTATAGTCAGGAAGTTGGCTTTCCGTTGGGCCATCTTAGTCGCCCCCTAAACAGATGGAGAACAATCGCTTTAACTTCTTTGTAGGATTTAAACTATATGGAAAGTAGCAGGTAACTTAATCAGCGCTTTCCTAGTCTAGAGTGGAAAGTAACAGTTAAAAATTCTATCGATCAGAAGCCCCTTCCATGGCAAATTTGAATCACTTAAAGTAATCATGTAGATTCCCATCATGACTGAAAGGAGGTAATTTTTTGATTCAAACAGCTTCACCTTGCTCCAGGCTCCTGCCGTAAGGAGCAGGCGAATTTGTTCCAGACTGACTAAGGGAACCATCCCTTTGTGAATTATCATACATCCAGCTGGACAGACTCAAATCCATCAAAATGGACTCATAAGAAGTAGTGTCATTTGGGGGTCCATCGCAACGCCCAAGGGATATTTGTTAGCTGATCCATAGCTTCTTCCCCTGAATCGCCACTAACTGCCACATTCCCCCTAGCTCCAGTGTGCTCTGAAAAATGTTTGTTGATCAACTGCTCCACTTTAACCAAACAGCGTCTAACCGTCCATCCTGGAATTCCCGTTGCAGTGTCACATACTAATATTGCAACTCCTGATGGAATTACTGATCAACGTTCAGTTTCTGCTTCACTTCTTGTAGTCATGAGAGGACATCTTTGATTGTGTTTTGCATGTGTTCCTGCTACCAGCTAGCATTACCCACTTGTTGATTAGCATCATTTATTTGGTTAAGGAGGGCGGTTTATTCCCATACCAATTCCTCGTTGGCCCATCAAAGGGTATCAAGCCATCCTTGCATGTCTGCATACTCTCTTATCTCACCAATCAGAAGAGGGAAAACTTGACGATGCTCAGCCTAGCTAACAACTTCCAGTTGTGTAACCCAATGGATTAGCTGGAGATATTTGGGGGACGTTGACCAAAGGATATTTGCGTTATCTGTCATTTGCTGGCTACTCCATTTGATACAAAGGTGGGTTAGTTCAGCTGATATGGAACTTACTTGATCTGCCACTTGCCATTCCATCAGTTTTATTTTTCCATAAGCTGAGCAATCATGGCTTTGAGAGCTTCCGCCCATTCAGCTAGATCTATCATAAAGCACTTGGTATTTTTTTCCCAACGTTGTTACATCCTGAATCCATTCCTCAAATAGGCCATGTCAATCCAACAGTTTTCTTTATTACCTGGGGTAACTCTAGATTTAACTGTGGTACCAAAATGTCCAATCAACTGTGGACGTCCCCAACACGATGGTCCATCTGTACCAGCGCCCCCTGTACCTCCAAAAATGAGCAATTGAGGAAGTCAAGCAGGAGGCGAGTATTGTTTTACTGTGCTCAAGTGAACCATAATACATCTCCAATTTCTACATTGTGGTGAGCCAGCACATGCAGTAGCTGGCGAATAGACAGTTGCACATAAGCGACTAGATACTCCTTGATTCTGTGGGCACCAAGGTAGCAAGCCAACCCTGTTGTAGGCACATCCAGATAGGACATGTACAGGGTGTAGCGATTTTCTTGGTCTCATTGGTTATAAAACAAGCTCAAGGCATACTCCCCCGCCTCATCTTCATATAGTTGATACCTGCGCAACAGCCACTACATAATATTCCGCAGCTGCTGAGGAGTCACATTCATGGAGCATCCTTGTTGGTTGGCCGGTTAGCTCAGGGCAGTTTTCTAATTGCAGATTGATCATAACTTCACATCCTCCGCTTTGGTTACAGTAAATAATACCAGTTCTTTGTTAGGTGCCTCCCTTGCTTCTTTAACATAATGCATGTGGAATCTGATCAAATTATGTTGTAACAAATGCGGTCTCATCATTGTATCCTAGTGTCAAATAACTACAGTTGACCAGTGGCCCCTTTTAGTGAGCACCACTGTTAATTATCAGCTTATAGGCTAGATTCCGCTGAGTCAGTTTGCACAGGGTATTAGCCACTGAGCAACAAAATTGGATGATATGAAGATTGCCAACTCTAATAAAACTTGATAAACTATATATGGAGCAATCACCTCTTATTTCGACCTTTATTATTTTATACTAATTGCAGACTTATCTGCAACAACCTAATCACGGGAAAAGACCTCCTCTTCAATACCCATATGAATCTTTATATCTTGGTTCCACAAGCCAGATGCATCCTCAGCTTGGTAGTCTTCTATTCATCTTCCCTTTTCTAGAAGCTCTCATTTATATCTAATATTAGTGTAATTCCCCTCAATTCGCCAAATGGTCGACATTTCAATCAATTATTATTCATATACCTTTTCTGTCAATCTCAGGACTCGTCTCAATTCCCCCTCTGATCCACCAGTATGGGTAGCATATTGTCCAGTCATATCAACTTCTCAACATACCCGCTGTACTCCTTGTCTATTGTATTCCAAAAATCATAGCAATAAAGTTCTGCGTCTAAAAGAATGACTATATATTTCTCACAATATCTCTAATATATGATCACCTTTAACCCAATTAATATAGTATTTCAGAAATCATTCCTGTATTAGAGTTTTGCTATATCAGGAATTATAGGAAATTAATTATCCAGTAGCGCTTAAATATATTCAGCGGATTAGACCTTGTAAGATGACAGAAATTAAGTGATCAAAGAAGATTAGAAACGTTACA